>RJWT010046570.1:0-11435 GCA_004365215.1 Cuniculus paca | reverse complement strand
TCCCAATTTGTGGTTTTGTTTAAATCCATGAAGCAGAGCTGTGTCACTAAAGTTAATCAGCTTCAGGTTCTTTCTTTTTTTTTAAATCAAAAACTCATCCAATCTTGCTTCCCTTCCTCTATTTTCTTTTGGAAATTTTTTGTTCTCTTCATGGACCCCCCCCCCACACTTACTCTATTATCAAGACCTGAAGACATCAAACTAATCTAATGTGTATTGAGTGATGCTCATTAGCTAATCTATTAACTTCAGAGAAGTACTTCTCTGGAGTTTCTGAATTCATTGCAGGTAGTAAGGCCACTCTTCCTCTTCATCTATGCATTGACCTTGGTCCTCTTTACCTAGAATAGTGTCATGAAAATTGTACAGTTTTTGAAGCCAGAAAGAAATCCCACATCGGATTTTTGACTCACCCATTTATTAGCTCAGTGACCTTGAGTAGTTAGCAACTTCTTGAGCATCTATTTTCTCCTTTACAAAACAGTAGCTTTCAGGGTGAACTCTGACAATGTCCTCTTAGAATCTCAATCTATCTCCCAGGATTTTCATGAGGTTTGAATGAGATATTATGTACAAAGTACAAAGTGTATGCACATGGCTTGTTACCTACCAGATGTTTTTCTCTTGTTCACCCATCCTCCCTTGCCTATTTAGGCTTTTCCAGTATAATGACACTGGTAATATTCTTTCTTTCTAAAAATGAAAAACAGGTCACCACCCATTTTCCATGGAACATCCCCTTCATCTCTCATTTCTCTTTGTGGTTCATATGTTGAAATGTTTTTCATCTAAGTAACAGAGAGCTGTTGAGCTGGGAGGTTTTCCTTGTGTCTATTGTTTTCTGATAGTAACTGATAATGTCCTCTTCCCATCCCCCATAGAATGTATATTTCTTCAAAATATTCTCTGCCCTAGAAACTGGTTATTTACGCTATGTATGTTCCAGAAATCCCTTGTAATGAACCATACAAATCTATTTGTCCTGCTGCTACTATAATTGCTTATATCTTATTATAACTTAATATGTAACAGATTTTTTTTGGCGAAGCTAGAAGCAACTGAGCATTCACTGAAAACGCAGACGCTGAAGGTTGTTGAGGAGCCAGTGAACCCACTAATTGGATAAAGGGGGGATGGTGTGGAACTTTAATTAAACTGGCATTTGCTCTACTGCTGAAAATATTAATCAGAAAATGAGTCGTAAAAAAAAAGTGAAAGACATGGGCTAACGTTAAAATGCCCTGCGTGCCATTCTTCCTAGTATTGATGAGAAAATGATCTTTTTTTCTTCCACGAGGTGCTGGTCATCTGTCCATTGAGCTCTTCTGACAGCTTGTTTGGGCAGAGATCACAAAGAAAGGCGCTTGGAAAGCTGTAAGTTGGGAGGAGGAGTGTGAGATTCTTGATTTGGGGACCAGATGCATCTCTTGGCAGCTCTTGATACAAACATAAAGATAAAATATGTGTCAAAAAAAAAGAAGAGGAAAAAAGTCAGTTTTCCTCCTTCTAAAGAAGTACCCCTGCCAGTAAGAGATGAACTGAACATCTGCATCCAATCAAGCAATAATGCTTAAACAATTGTCAAATTCAAGAGGGGTGGACTAGGGTTTTGAACCAGGCATACATTCCATAGCCCAGGAGCCATGGAAAGATACCACCCTGCCTAGGCTTGAAAACAAGAGTGGAGGAGGGTAAACACAGATGGAAACTCCGTGTTTGGCTTTAGAGCTTCTCTCGTAGATTTGTTTAAGTGAGCTTACAGGCCTGGATAATCATCCCCCTAGTTACCATTGCCCCATTGCCCCTGGGGACAGCCGGGGCCCTCAGGAAACTGGGAGTTAATGGACTTAGGTGAACAGTCTATGAGGCAGAGGAAGCTAATTCTTCACTTGTGGGGCCAAAGGCCCTGGAGTTTTCTCCTTGGATTTGGCCATTTGGGTTTAGATTATCAGAGAAGACTTTCTGATCAATGGCATGTTTCAGTTCAAAGGTGCCTTGCTTCAAGGAAAGTTATGAGGGCAAAATGAAAACTTTTACATGTAAATGTGTAATGTTCTTGTTGTGTTGTCATGGATGCTTGTCTTTTTTTTATATCATTTTGGAAAACTCTGAATAGCAGTGCTAATCTGGAACAACATTTGTGATAATTTTTTAACGCAATTTCTGCTTCTTATAAGTGGCCAGGACCTTGAGGACCTCTGTCTCTCATGAGCCATTGCTGAATGAGACCTATTTTCCTATGCCCCCAATGCAGAGACCCCCCCCCTGCCCCAGTCACCTGCCCTGCTCCTTCTCAACTTCAGAGAAAGGATAAAGCAGGCAGCTAGAAGGGGAGAGGTTACTACTGGCCTTGGCTTCTCATCCACCTTGACTTCTCGCCCACTTAGCCTCTGTGTTACTTTGCTAGCACTGCTGTAGAAAAGCACAGAAGTACCCTCATCAGTGATTACACTTCCGGTCACTTCAGGTACACTGAGATCATTCTAGGAGTGAAAACACTAAACAGAAGTCCTGCACAGAAAGACAGAGAGATTGTAGTCACATAACTTTTATTATAGTATATTGTTATGATTGTTCTACTTTATTATTAGTTCTTAGTACTCTTGTTCTGTCTAATTTATAAACTAGACCTTATTAAATGTATGTATGTATAATATACGTAGGCTTTGCTTCTTTCTGTGGTTTTAACTGTCCACTGGGGTCATGAAATACAGCCCCTGAAGATAAAGGGGGAATAACTGTAGTACAAACTGGGTAGTTTAAGATGATAGAAATTTTTTGTCTCACAGTTCTGGAGGGAAAAATCCAAACTGAAATTCCAACAGGGCCAGTCTTCCTCTGAAGCCCTAGGGAAAAATTCTTCCTTCTCTCTTTTTCTCATTTTAGTAGCTATCTGAAATCCTTGGCATTCCTTGTGAACACATCAGTCCAATTTTTTCCTCCAGCTTCATAAGGCTGTGTTTCCTCTGCATTTGTCTCTGTGTCTCTCCTATTCTCTTACAAGGAAGCCAGTTCCTGGACCAATCCAGTTCTGTCTTACACATGCTACATCTGCAAAGACCCGATTTCCAAACAAGGTCACATTCATATGCATGGTATGAACTTGGGGTCAGGACTTCCACATATTTCTTTGGAAAACCACTACCCAACCCTCAACACTCTTTATTGAAAGAAGCACTATTATTAGATGTTTTGCTTCCATTTAGGTTTACAAACCTATGAAAACCTTGATTTTAAGTGAGGTCTAAGATGAAAACAAAAAATTGAATGTTTGAGCTCTGGTTTGTATATTTCTGGTGAATGTATGTTCCTAACTTCATCAAAATTAAATCAAAAAATAAATTACATGCAAGAGAAAAATCACAAATAAAAATGTCTTGCAATTTTTCAACATTTAAAGGGTTCTTCAATCTCTATTTAAAACCTAGTGCAGCTGGGCATGCAGTACTCATGAGGCTGAGGCAGAAGGATTGCTGTAAGTTCAAGGCCAGTTTGGGCTACAAAGTAAGTGCAAGCCTGAACTGCATAGTGAAACGCTATCTCAAATAGCAAAAGCTAAATAAATAAATAATAAAAAATAACCCTAGTGCAGTATTAATTCAAGGTAAGATTGTAGCCTTTTTGCGTTTTGGTGTTGAAATGCCCCTTCTATTTTGAAATAGTGGCGATCGCAAATGGTGTTTATTTACTTTTATGTTTCAAAAATAACATCCTAACTTGATAAAATAAAATGTTGACAATTCTCTGTCATTCCTAAAATATTTTGGGCCATTTTATCTCTTAGTAAAGTCCAAAACTGTGGGAATCACTGTAATAAAACATACTTATTTGCATTCCTTAGGCCTAAAGAGTTTATCTTATGAAAATAATATACTCTTTAATAGAAGGCACTATTAGTTTCATAAAGTTTGGGTTTTTGTTGATGTTGTTTTCCATAAAATAAGTACTATACCAGAACAAAATGAGGTAGGAAAGTGGAAATAAATCTGAGACTGACCACAATGACATGGAAATTAAGGATCTTTAAAATGCGATTGTCAATCCATATGGACAGTTAATTCTGCTTTCCAAAAATTCTGTATATTTCCACTTCCCTGGGGACCCATTTTCCTATATCAAATGACTGTCGTTTTCGAATTATAGTGTTGGTACCTGAATGTATGCTATCATGATTCAATATTTTGTTTGCAAAAACCAAAAGGCCACCAAACTGCATTTAAGTAGTCTAAGCATCTCTCCATATTGGATGTGAGGTTGAAGGATCCAAGCTTGGCACCAGACATGAGTGGTCCTTCAAGTTAGCAGAGTGAAAGGTTGGGTTTCTAGATATTTTTGAGAAAAACCAGTTCATATCTACACATTTAACTAGAGATGGCATTATCAAAATACAAAGAAGCCTGGGCAAGCATTAAACCAGAACCTCAGATAGAATTGACCCTGTATATAATCACTTAAGCTTATCAGAGCTCTTCAGGGCTCTCCACAGGGGTTAATTCTGCTTTCCAAAAATTCAATGATTAATTATTGATAAGCAGGATGTGAGGATATGGTGACTGGATTTTGATTACCTAGTGACAGAAGTCATAGCTGGGTAATTTCTAAATAAATTCCTCCATGCTCTCTAGCAAAAGACTATGGAAAAGAAATGCAGGTAGATAACTCAAGAACTTTGTCTCAGGATATTGAAGGGAAACTATAATGAAATCATGGTGCCATTTTCCAAGAGATATTCAGGTTCAGATGAGGAGATCCATGTTTTTGATAAGTAGACAATTTCTTTCCTCCTTGGGTAGGACAAAACCACTGTATTTTATTGTAATGGGTGGACTTTCTCCCATCATGGTCCCAGTAAAGCACTGAGGATGTGACCCTCTTCACCAAGACTCTGTCTTTCTCTTCCTCTATCTATCTATATATATAGATATAGATATATATTCAGGGTCAATCTGCATTTTGGAAAATCATCATTTATAGGTTAGTTCATTCTCAGATGGAGGACATGTGGGAAATTTTGTTTCCCTTTCCCCAGAATTCTGCCTAAATCCAAAGGGAAGGAATATTTCATCCTCGTGGCACATAGAGTTCCACCCTACCCACTATCCCTAGAAGTACTGCTCAAAGAATAAAGCATTCATGGGGCCATCTGGTGCTAGTGGCCACTTACCTTCATCAGGTCCCAGGCTTGGTCTTCTTTTAATGTTGGCTTCCTTATGCTGCTCACAGAGGGCCAGGAATTTTGCAAACAGTCTGGATGCTCCTAGCTACACAGATTATGGGCTCGGTGAAGTCAGGGTTTGCTCTGCAGATCTAGATGTCTCTGTTTGAGGGAACAGTAACCTAAGATGTATTTTCCTGTACTGTTTGCCATATTTGTCCCAAATTATGGAAAAGAAGGAGAGTAGAAGATGGGAAGGAGGTGACATAGGATCGCTCTCCTACGCTCTACCCACAGGTTTACAATCACACAACCAATTCTTGGTCAAAGAGAAATTGAATATACAGTTGCAATCTCATAAGATTATAATAGAGCTGAAAAATTCCTGTGGACTAGTGACATTGTATCCCAATGCATTCCTCAAATGGCTTTATTAATACTTGTGTAAACAAACCTACTGCACTAGCAGTTGTATAAGGTATATGGAGTATAAGGTATATGCACAGTATGTAATGCCTTATAATAATAAATGACTAGTTTATGCATTTACTATACTTCACCTTTTGTCAGTATTTTAAACTTTACCCCCTCTATTTATAAAAACTTTACCCCCTCTATTTATAAAAACAAAAGGAACATGGTGAAATATGCAGTATTATGCTTGCAGCAGCTTCATCTGTCTGGTACTCTATCTCAAGAAGCTGCACTGAGTGATCTGTCTATACATCTAGGTTTGTGTAAGCGCACACCATGATGTTTGCACAATGGGAAAATTGCCTAATGATTCATTTCTCTGAATGCATCCTGCTGTTAAGTGACAAGTAACAATAGTTTCTTGCAAAAAAAACCCTCCTCCAATAACACTACTTCGAGTATGCATCTGCGGCCTCTTGGGGGAAAGTCAATGTTAGAAGAGCACAGATCTTTGTACACTATACTAATAGTTAAATTTCAAGATTACATGAAGAAGCTCCAGCATTTTTTGTCTTTCTTCAGTTAGAGTCTTTAGGCTACCGAATGGTAGACATACTACCTCCACAAGTGGGATTGTTGCTGTTTGGAAAAGTCAATTGAATTAGTCATTTTGCCATCACTTTGATGAAATACTTGACACCCACAATTTAAAGGAGAAGAGGTTTATTTTAGCTCACGGTTTTAGAGAGTTTAGTTCATAGTTGGCTGGCTCCAAGACAGTAAAGACAGTGTGGAAGAGCATAGCAGAGGAAAGAAAGTCCACTCATGGCAACCAACAGAAAGTAGACAGCGGAAACGGGCGAACCAGAGACAAGAATGTACTCTTCCGGTTTGCATCTCCACCTACGAAAAATATACTCAGCCATGAATTCATCAATGGACTAATCCACTGATGAATAGAGTGCCCCTGTAATCGAATTACCTCCCGAAGGCTCCACCTCTGAATATGTTAGAATTTTGGGGGGCATTTCAGATCTAAACCATAACTCCAATAAATTCTTCCCTGTTGTGTTTGGAATCAATTGCAAAATAAATACAGAGGGCGCTGATGCATCAAGTCTTCAATCTTACTGCTCTTGATAATAGGTTTCCCTCTTTCTACCTAAAATTAGACCAATGTGCCTACCTATTTACAAGATGCAAAGTCTTGCTCAATTGAACTTGCTTCTAATGAACTATAGGAGAAGCAAAGACAAGCGTGCACAAGCTTTGTGGGCAGGTCCTAGAGAGTTAACCTGGAGAGTTGAGCCCTAGAATTTCTTCTTTGGTTTTCAATCTCATGAGCCAAAGCCTTTCATCCTTGGCAAGTGGTGGAATGCTTATGAAAAGGCAGGAAACCCTCTTCCAAGGAATTTGGAAAAAAGAGAGTTCTATCTTATGGAACAATGTGAGTATACTAGGAAAAATAAAGATATGCCAGAAAATTTCTACACAGAAAAAATCTTCTAGTCAGAAACCTTATCTGGTTTGTTCATAGGTTGGCAATGGTGTGACTTTCCTGATGTTTAAAAACATAAACTTCCTCTCCATTCCAGGCCCCATATGGAGTGAGAGACCAGGGGAATATGTTACACCCTGAGTTGCTCTCATATTGCTATTTTGGGGCCATACAATTGATATATCAAACCTAGGATATCTCTTGAACACATTTAGTGTCACTGTCTTTCTCAGAGAATGAGTGAATACATGAATAAATACCTACATGCATACTTACAAACAGTCATTCATAAAGGGCTCTTTATTTAACAAACTTTACTGCATATCAGTTACATATGAACTGTGCTAGGTGGTGATACAGGAATAGAAGACAGAGAGTCTGTTGTGAAGATATGCGCAGAGGAATGGGAAAGACAGGTACAGAAAGTGACACTAACAAGTGAAGGAAATAGCAGTAGCTCACATTCAGCAAGCCTTGACTGTGCTAAATACTGATAGAAGCACTAAACAAATAGTTACTTTCTTGTTACTGAGACAATACCCAATACCCACAAATTCAAAGGAGGAAATTTTATTTTGGCTCACAGTTTGTAGAGGTTTCAGTCCATGGTTAGATGGTTCCAAGACAAGATAGCATGGTAGAGAGCATGGCAGAGGAGAAAGAGCTCGTGGGGTGGTGGCAGAAAGCAGAAAAAAGACTGAGGGAGAAGGGAGGGAGGGAGACCATTCCAGGCTACACCCCAGTGACCACCTCCTCTGATCAAGCTTCACCTCCCAACGTTACATTTAGCTATAAATACATCAGTGGACAAATCCACTCGTGTGTTTTGCCCCTAGGATCCAGTCACCTCCCAAAAGCCCCACCAATGGTACATGAGGCTCTTAGGTGACATCTGGATATAAACCATAACAGCATATATTATACGATTAAATCCTCTCAACAGCCCTTCCACAGAGGAGCATACTTCCAACATCTCCACTTAACTAATGCCAAAGGTAAGACATGGGATGATTAAACTTGTTCAATGTATGTCAGTGAGTAAAAGGCACAGCTAGGATCTGAACCCAGGAAATCTGACTAACAAGCTGAGATGTTGATCAATACATAGATAGGGATAAGTATGGGTGTATCTTGGGTGTGCTAGGGAGGGACTCCCCAACCCAGACTATAGGAGTTCAGGAGAGCCTCTCAAAGGATCCTGAAGGCCATAAGCTCCTTCTGTTTAGAGACTAAAGAAACCAATCGCAATGGAAAACAGAAACTTCCACTCATCCTGCTACAAGGTCTAGGGGAGTCTAAGTGTCCTCTGAGACCCCCTAACTTTGTCCTTGCTCTTCTTTTTGGGGAGGTTACCCCAGGGGATAATTCAATGTTTCTTTGTTAGCAATCCAAAAATGGATCTTCTCTTTTCGCCAGCCTTGGTCACAAAGAATAGAGTTGCGTGAGTGATTCTGGATGCTTCTTGACTAACGACAAACTTATGAACATCTGCTTACTGCAGAGTCAAGTGTGGGTTTCATCGGATTAGATAAGTTCCATATCCTGGTAAGATTTTGGGCATGCAGAGCACTCAGAAGAGAGACTCTCTCATTGCTTCAAGATGATTTAGAGAGGAATGGGGATTCTATCAAGAATTCCATTCAAATTCTCCCATGGACTGTTTCCTGAATAAATGCTCTTCTGTTCTGACATCCACAAAGTGACAGCATCTGCAAGAGGCTTCTGTTGGGTCCCAACTCAGCTTCCTGGGATCTGTGCAACCCATGGTAGTTGGCTACCTCCAGGACCCACTTTCTGCCCATTAATACCAGGATAAAGAGACTGGGCCTTGGACTTGGAGGCTTGAACAACCTTTTCTTGGTTCATATTGCAATGTGACTTTGAACAGAAATCTCCTAGGATTGCTGAGAGGGTCAGTGAGCAACAAGGTTAAGGGCTGGGTTCAGTATGTTGTCTGCTCTCCATAAGCAATTGTTAGCACTATTTGTGTTGTTATGGTTATTAAGTGTTAACAAGTGAGTGTTCATAAATGTCCTAAATTGAAGACACAATTTTATTCTTTGGAATCCTCTAAAACCTGCCTTCCTGTCTTTCCTTTGTCCATGGCTATAAGACAGGCTGGCAGGAACCAGGCTACCTGTGATGCAGATAGGAATGGATGTTCTTGCTGTCAACTCTATATCCAAACATATTGATTTTTATCCAGGAGTTTACTTAAATCATTTTAGACCTATTTCTATTTTCAGAAGCTCATGAATCTGAGAAGGTTCTTGCCTGTTTTGTGAAGCAGCATTTCAGTTGCTTCAGCCCTAACCCCTTGAGGTCTCTCCTTCTAGAATTGTATGAACCGATCTCTGTCCAATATGTCTATGCCCAGCATGATTTTTCCACACTAGCCTTTGATTTTTTCCTACAAGAAAGAATTTCTTCACAACAACAGATGCCTATTTAAAGAGCAACCCACACATCCTCTCTTCTAATCTCCTCGATGTCCTCTGAGAAGCCAAAAGGTTGTACACATTGTGTTTACCTTCATTATCAAATGGTGATTCCATTCCTGGTCAGGATGCTAACACCCCCCAGGGGTAGTAGTATAACCTAGCAACCAAATGCGTGCTTCAGGGTGTCACTATCCAGGTCCTCTCTGGTACCCCTGCTATGATTTCTGCAACCATGGTTCTTTATCTATGTGGGGAAAATAATAATTTTAATGTTGTAAAGTCTTCATGGTACTCAAATAATAAACTAATGCAAAGAACTTGATTAATTCTGTGGAGCAGGCATGGGGTCTACCTTAATTAATGTAAAGAACTTAATACAGCACCTCATAATCTTTAAAAAATGGGGTATTTGTATTAGCATGAGAATTGTCCATGGAAATTAGGATTAAATTTATAGTGAATATCAGTATTAGCAACCAATATCTGTACATTCCATGCCTCTGTGTGTATTGGCTCTTCTCCCTAAGTATTTGGTAGACCCCATTTACCATCCAGTGTAAACTGTATCTCCTTGGGCATCCCTCTCCTATGTTCCCATGTAGAACACACCTATCCCTCTCGTAACTTTTAACCTTTTCCCATTTTAATACTGAATTCCTCTAAGTAGTATCCACTTGCTAATGTGGCCATCTATCCTGCTAAACTGAGCTTCTGTAGAGTAGGCATGGGGGTCCACCTCATATCTACATCACTTAACAGAGAACCTGACAGGTAAGCTGACCTAGAAGTGCCTAGCGGTCTGAGTTTAGAAGAAAAGCAAGATGAAACCCTCCAGTTAGTTCAGCTTCACTACAAGAGTTATTGACAGTGTTTCTTTTCCTAAAAGCTGAGCCAACTGTGCTGTGTTAAGGGCACATGAGGACATCTCTGCAAATTACACCTTGTCTCTGCCTGCCCAGATTGACAGGTACTGGTGAGTTTCCCTGTTGTGTTCCATTATTGGATGCAGGGAAGATACTTGCTCTTGTGACAGGGAGCAAAGAAATGAGCCATGTTGCTTTTAAGTTAATGGCATAGCTTTATTTATTTCTTTATTGGAAAAAGAGTCGAGTGCTTCATGCCAGTCCTGTTTCTTCCCTTTTATTCACGAAGGCTCCTTTCTTCCTGGTGTTTATTGCTCTGAGTCACTTCTCTGTGTGCCAGATGGAAGAGGCACAAGTTCCTGACTGCTTGTGAAGAAACTTGAGGTTGGATGAGGGATCCACTGAAAGTGGGGAAGGGAAGGGTAGCAGGGCTGGGACATCTAGATTTGTTTTTAGATAGAATTACAGTCTCAGTCTCCTCTCTCTAATCTCATGAAGCTTGTTCAGTTTTCTATAGACAGTTATACTCATAGTCTTCCTGTCTTGCTCTTTGAACCCATCTATAAATTGGGAGGAGAAATTTAATCTGCATGAGCTCGTTCATTAAACTCATTAAGCTATTGTATAATGAGAACAAGTTTGTGGCTGCAAATCCTGCAAATACTCCTGGCAGCCACAGTTTCCTGTTTGTGAAGATCTTGAGTGCTCAGGACTAAGACGATTGCTCTTTAGGCATCTTGTTCCAAAACTAAGACTTACCTCCATTTCAGAGCGGGCCGACGCACTTTCTCCAGGCTGCCAATACAACACTGGGGCCATTTTGTCCTGCTATGTCAGGATGGCCACATTCATAAAGCTTGAAAGCCTTAAGAATCTCAAGGGCCATGGGCTTTTGGATTTAATGCAGATTATATCACTTTTGTAAATTCTGCACCAATAGGCTGGATACAAACTCTTCCTTTGTTTGATTTTCTACCTTTTTTTATATTGTTGTTTCCTTTCTTTCTTGTAGTATACACTAATTGTCCTTTTCTAGATGAGACCAGCTTTGAGGTAGAACTAGA
>RJWT010046569.1:0-11436 GCA_004365215.1 Cuniculus paca | reverse complement strand
TTGCATATTTCTGCATGTTAATTAGGAAGAAGTTATCAGCGTTCAATAATGTCATTATGTTGCTTCCTAGAAGGCCTGCAGAAAAACAGGTGCCAGCGGTATACTTTTTGGGAACACAGAGATATAGCAGGGGTGAAGTGAGCTCTTGTTTGTCATTGAGGAAAATGAAACCGTCTGGAGTCCTGTTCTTTGGCAGGCCCTGGGAGCCGTCTGTTGTGATAAGCTCTGTTGGCAAACTCTGCGAGAATGTTCTCTGTTGGTAATGAAAGTAACCAAATGAAATCTGTGCTGTCATTGGCTGTTGCCCTGCGTATGCAGATGGGGAGGCTAGGGCCAGGGAAGTGATTCTCCGTTCCCTGTTCAGAGATCTCTGTGGATTTCTGGAATTAAAAGGATAGATATTAGAGATAGACAGATCTGTGTTTTAATGCCAGTCATCATTTATGAATTACAGTAATCTTAGTTTCATCTGAAAATAGGAGCATCAATGCCATTTTCTGTAAGAGTGTCACCAATACTATTATCCTTTTCTTCATTCTTGTATTCAAAGTCACTTACAAAGATAAATCCCTAATTATAGGACATTTATGTTCTTTGCATGCAAATGATAATTTTGCAGATTGTGGCAAAGGAATTGTAAAGAGAAACTAATGAGAGTTATATGAATGATGCCATCACGTGTTGAGCAAGTGAGTGGCAAAGTGAAGTAACAGATCTGTGGAAATTCAGATGTAACCAATGGTAACCAGCGGGTGGAGAGAAACTGCCATGAGTCATGCTGTTAACAACCAAATCTACAGCGCAGGGTTTCGAGAGGATCCTAGGCTAGAATTTACATGTGCTATCTCTCCTTACTCATTTACTTGTTCTGAAAAACATTCTTGAGTGACAGTACGTGCATGGCACTGTGTAAGGCCTGGGAATACAGGTGCATAAAAACAGGTGTGTCCTCATGGAGCTTACAGTCTAAGGGTGAAGACAGATGCAGATTAAATGAACAGTCTGGTTGACACAGCAAAGGCATTAGGGAGGAGAGTTACATGTTTCCCTGTTAGCACACAGGAACTAACACAGTAAAAACCTCAGCCCCGTCTCCCCACCCTCTTTCTTCTTTGGCACTGAGATTGAGCCCAGGATCTCTTGCATGCTAGTCAAGTGCCCTACCCTTGAACCACATCCCTAGCCCAAACACAACTAGTTATGGGTCAGATACATTGCCCCCATGGATGAGCAGGTGGTAGTGGGGCAAGGGGCAGGTACAAGAGCTGTGAGATGAGGAGGGGTGGATTCCGTGTGTGGCTGAGCACCAAAGCCCAGAAGGCTCAGAGCCAGAAAAGCAAAAGGTACCTGGAGAGCAGGCCAGGCCAGATCACCCAGGGCCAGGAGGCACACCCACAACAGCTGTGCTAGAAGTCTGTGTTCAGGTGAGTGAGGCTACACACTGAAGAGAGAAAGGTTTTATAAACCCCTCTCCATAAAGGAAAGGAGAGAGCTCTTTTTGCCCCCTTGGGGTGACACCGCTGCCACTGAAGTGTGTGCTCTTGATTCCCAGCCATGGGTGAGTACCACCATTGGTCTGCTCACTTTGGAAAACTTGTCCTGTAGGAAGAAAATAGAAAATGCTTCCCAACACCCTCTCCATTTGCCCTGGACTAGCCATGGATCAAGCATGTGGCCTGGCAGGAGGCTTTCCTGCTGCTCTAGGCCTCTGCACTCCTCATTTGCATAGGAGGAATGATTCCTCTGCAGAGGGTGTGCCTCTGTGAGCAGCAGCAGCTTGCAGACTCACCCTGACCTGCTGAATCACCATGTGCATTTCATGTGCTTTAATTGCACATTCAAGTTTGAGAGAAGTGATATGTGTTACAGAGAGCCACTGTCAGGAGCAGGTTCTAATAAAGTTTTCTTCCAAGTGCCTAGCAGAGCACCCGCATAGTATAAAAGATTCCCTGTAAGGAAAGGAATGAATGAATGCTAATGTACAAGTTGAGAGGCCAGACAGATTTGATTCATTCTTACTTAAAATCTAGGGTTATGGTCTTCCCTAAATATTTTATAAGGCTCTAAATATTGATTTGCAGTCCTCATTAATTTTTAAATGTGTGTCAGAAAGTATTTTCTTTGGCTTTTTCATGGCCAAAGAATGATTCCATTAATTAAGGTCAACAGTGCCTTCCTCTCACTTCCCCTCCCCTCCCCTCCTGAGCCACCGCCTCTGTTGAGTTTTATCATAGAGCCAGGTCTGAAAATAGCAGCAGAGAGGTTTGGAACCTGGCTTCCTCAAGAAGTGGTGCTGGGTAGGTACCCTGGAGACCATGGAAGAGTCAAGCTCAAGGATCATAGCCTGCCAGGTAATAACCTCAATTAATTTTTAAATCATTTATAATTGGTCAGATGACTTTTACTTAATACCAGTCAGTGGTGTATACATCCTTCATGCAGTTTCTTGTGCATAATGCATACTTACTGCAAGGTTTGTGTTTCTGCCGTGGCTAGACACGGCTTGATTATTTTATGACTGGAGTACACCCTCTGGGAAGATGGAGAATTTTCTTTTAGGTAAGTGTTGTGACCAGTAATCCTCAGGGGCCAGGCAGATTGGGCAAGAGGGTGAACAGGCTGGATACTGGCTACAGGGCCCCATATCCCCGTGGAGTGTTACACATTGCCCATCCTGTCAGTAGTTGTATCACAGCCTCATTGACCAGAAGCACAGGGCCAAAACAGATTCACCCAAAATCAGTTTAAAGATTGATTTGTGAACTACTAGGAATTTTAAAAGTTTTAGGTTTTTGTACATCCCTCCTTATCCTCTGATCATGCCCCTGTTCCTGCCCAGTCCTTTGCACTGCAAAGCCGTGGAGTTCTCTTCTGGACTGGGGCCAAGCAGCACCAACAGCAGAGGATAAACTTGTCTGTCAGAACCCTTCATTCCTTGAGTGTGTTGGGACCAATTAGCTTGAGATACGCTTTACTTATCAGCATTGCACAGAAGAGCTGGAGACCATGGAAAGACTGAATGGTTTTTCTAGTGATACCAAGAATCTAGGTTTCCGTTGGAAACACTCCATTTTTAAATGATGGACACCAATTCAAATTATCTTAAAATGATAAGTGGGAGGGAATCCCAAGACACATCTCTGAAGGAAAGTTTGAGCCCTCCGCCATTCTACCATTAGACACAGGCTTTTCTGTGAAGCTCACCAAAGAGAAACAAAGCATTAGAACTGTGTCACACTTAGGATACCTTACGGCTGATGGTGCATGCAGAAAGTCCTGTGTGAAGTCAGGTAATCCCCCAGGGTCATTGCAGCTTGTTCAAAAGTGCTGAGCATCCAGGCACTGTGGGAGGCTTGGCTCTGTGGTCATTGGCTCCTTGCTTACCTACAGCAGTGAACAAAGTGGTCAGCCCCCTTGGGCTGGGCACTGTATATACAGGCTTTCACTAATTTTTATACAGTGTGGCATGGACTGCAATTTAAAGACTGGGAAGCATAATGTCCACAGTAGGTATCACCCCATCTTGTGAAGTAACCAACTTTAAATGAGTCGTGTAAGCATGTGTGTGCGTGCGTGCATGTGTGTGTGTTACTGAAGACAGAAACCCAGGATCTTTGTACTGAGCTACTTCCCCAGCCCCTTTTCTTTCTTATTTCATCCATGTAACAGTGCTGTAGATGTAAAATAAGTTCTCTTAGAATTTCAAGGTAGACAACAAAGATTTATTGAACCTTGTAAAAATGTCTTGATCACGTGTGAATTAGTGGTGAAATTTGAACTCCGCTGTCTCTTCTAAGGTGCTGATAGATACTTAACAGCAGTTTCATGCAGTTAAACCTAATACATACATCATCGATCTCCAATCTTAAACTAATTTCCAGAAAAAGGAAACTGTTCTGAATGAGTGGCTTACTTTGTGTACTTGCATTAATAAATCAGCTAATCATTTATTAACTTAGACTTCAAACTTGAAAACAAAGGACAGACACTTATTGGAAAATCCACACGTATTTGCCAAATGTAGGTGGAACTTTTATTTTCCAGGGACTTATTTCTGCTGTAAACCATGGATGTCAAAGATTTAAGTGGTTTTTAAGTGATAATAATTTTAAGAATATGACTTTAGTTTAATGTCACTGAAACTGGATTTTATGATTATAAAATTATAGACTCATGAGTAAGCAGTCCCATCCTTGGTTTATACTTTGCAGTGGGTTCTTATTTATAGACATTAGTCTCAGTTTAACATCCAACTCTAAAATGTACATAGTGTAATACTAGTGGTGGTAAGCAATTAAAATGAAATTCAGTAGTACTGTAATTCTGTTTTTTCACTCAGTGCTAGAGATTAGTTTTTAAATAGTTAACTATTTTACTTTCCTTCCCTTCACTAACTAGTGTTTAGTCTAGGAAACGTGGACATCTTGGCTTCCTTGCACCTGGGAGAAGGCCTGTGCCGTAGACAGGGATCCTCCCTTCTTGCTGGTGAGCCCCAAGGCCGTGTGGGATGCCTGCTCAGACTCCTTCTCGCTGGCTCCTTCTCACTGTGCTAGCAAGCTCCGAGTCTTCAGAGAGGTCTTACATCCTCTGAGAGATTGCCTTCTGGGTGAGGCTGCAGTGACCCAGCTGAGTGGAAGCCAAAAGAAGGCACTCATCAAATTCCTACTTGAGATGGTTCATTTACATATGGTGCCCTTTTTTTTTTTTTCATTTTTTCCCATAGGTGTATTTATTCGTATATATGATTTTTTTCAAAATGCTGAGTTTTGTGGCATTTTCACACATGCATATAATGTAATTTGTTCATATCATCCCCCTAATCTGCCATGATTTTAAATTTTTATTTTCACAGAGTTCCCTTGCCAACATAATCGTCATACCCACCTCAAAGAAAATGAAAGCGTACGTTCAAAAATTTGATTGAAAAAATACTTTAAGGAAATACTAAATCTTCTTTTTAAAAAATCGTAATTATAAGGATAAAGCTTAATGGAAACCAGTCCTTTATCGCATGTAGATTTCAAGAGGACCAAATTTTGATCTTTCTTTTTCTTTGCCTTTCTTGGTTATGTAGTTAAGTAACTAGGTACCAAGGCTAGAGTGTGGGGTTGGTTCATAGGGAAGACATTGTTTACAGTATTTATTGTTATATTCAAATTCTGCCTTATTGAACTTAGATTTTACAAACAGTGGTTTACATTTATTGAAAGATTCAGCATCACTTCCTATTTTCTTGTCCTAAAAGACCTAAAGTGTTCAGTGGATCAGTGATACTTTAATGTTGCTATTTTTATTACATGGAGGAAAGAGTCAATTTTGCTGATTAGTAATTTTTTTTTAACTTTGATTATTCATGAACCACCTTCGTGTTTTTTATAATGGACCATACCTATTTACTAAATGCTTTCTTTAAAGTAACTTTTAAAAAATAACTTTCTTTTAAGCATAAGTTTTCAGCAGGAAACTTGTTATTGCCAACACTGTTGCTTATTCAGTTGCTTACTTTCTTATGTGAGCCCGCATTTTCAAACTTCTAGTTAAAAATAAAAATCATTGCTTTTTTCTCTTAATTTTTAAAGAGAAACTTTATATTGCTAATATAACTTACTACCTAGATTTCTCTATTGCAAACTTAAAATGTACATGTCTATTAAACAAATAGGATGCAAGAATCTACTTACTGCACCACTCAAAATCACATGACTCACTGTAGTGGGATTTGGACCACACTTTGGGGAAAAGCAAATATGGGCCATTTTTAGGAGAATAATCCCTAAGCTGCCACTTTGGCACATAGTTCCCTGCTGCAGCTTGCAAGGGCTGTTACCGCCCCGTGTGACCCACCTGCCATCCGGGTCAAGAGGCGCCACGTGTGTTCACTACCCGCTTTCTAAAATATTACCCTGGTTCCCCCTCGAAGAGGGCAAGTGACCTCTACTTTTCAGGTCTGTAAGGATGCTGGCATTCATGAATTTTTATTTTTCTATAAGCCTCACTCTAAATCAGATTCTGCATTATGCTAGTGTCTATATATAAAAAGATGACCAATTGAAATTCAAATGTAATGAGAATGAAGGTTTTCTATTCAGCACAGCCGCCTTTGTTTTTAGCTCTAGTAGCTTCCTTGCACTGAAACAGTTCAGCTTTCCTCTTTGCTTCTGCAATCACCGTGTGTATCTGGATAGCAAAGGCATCTTCACTAACCCATTCCAGAAGTGAAATGCAGTGTGCTCTCGTTTTCCAGTTTTATTTTTTTAAGTATGCTGAGCAATTTGGATGTGTTGTCTTAGAAGGAAAAAAAAAACTGAAGTATTCTTTTTGAAACATGCAAATGTGTCTCTTCATCACCCAGGAAACTATTATGGGACACCCAAACCTCCCAGCCAGCCAGTCAGTGGAAAAGTGATCACAACGGATGCCTTGCAAAGCCTTCAGTCTGGCTCCAAGCAGTCGACCCCAAAGCGAACCAAGTCCTACAATGATATGCAAAATGCTGGCATAGCCCATGCAGAGAATGAGGAGGAGGAGGATGTTCCTGAAATGAACAGTAGCTTCACAGGTAAAGGCCAGGCCTGCATGGACGTGGTTGAAAGGGGGTCATGAGGGAGGGGAGATTGCAAAGGCTTAGGAGAAGAATGCTGCTCTGGAGAGGAATCAGTGGTCTCCAGGATTCAGATGGACCATCCAGTGCTGGGAAAAGACAGTCCTGTCCTCAGGCTACTTGTGCTTCCTCTCAGCAGTATTTTAACTTTCCCCAAATATTTTAATCAAGGTGGGGGGTAAGTGTTTAAAGAAAGGAGTCAAGAAGTATCAACTTGGTTTATTTTAATTTTTTTACTTTGTGAATTTTTTTTTGGTCTTGAAATATCTCAATGTCCATAATTGTGGTTGATTATTGTAAAGAGAAATACTGGAATTTAATTTATCAGTTTAATGTCAACTGATGCTGTGAGGAGCAGTATCCCTTTCTCTCACACCTTACTAAACAGCCTTCAAGGCATAAAAAGGGGAAATGAACCATAAGGTTTGACCTTGCATATGCATTTGTTATATAGCGTGTATTTCTGACTGCCTTGTGTGTTTCATGTCTCCGTCTGGAGCTGTGTACCTCCAGCTTAGATATGCTGCATGGGCAGGGGAGGGATTTCCAAGAACAGGGCCTGTGGACCAGGTCATACGGTGCAGGTGTTACACCACTCTAGGGGACACCATTCAGACGCTGCAGTGTGTATTCCTGGGTGAGTGCAGTGACTCAGAGCCACTCGAGCATATTTTCTGCTGTCTCAGGGTTTGACCTTATGTAGTAACTTGGACTATAATAGCTGTGTAGTATGTGAGTTACCCCAGCCTATAATTCAACTCAGCAAGCCATCTTGTTTCTTCTGTTTTTCTAATATTTAATTCTTTAAAGTTATAGCTATGGACAGACTTTCCATTTTCAGCATATTAGATCTTCCCCGCATATTGTCCTTTTCTCCTATCACCATACTCTTGTTATTAGTTTGTAGACTAAGCCCCAAAGAATGGAGAAATTACTAGACCTGCATTTCCCCCCAGTATTACCAAATTTAATAGAATATTCAAGGAAAAGTTTCTTATTGTTGAATACTGTCTGTGGGCTGTATGGGTCTCTCTGAGGTTTTATAAAATCTGTTAACCAAGCTGAAAACCCTAAAATTTGTTAAGATGACTACTAAAAGGTTCTTCGATGACTTTATTACCATAACAATAGCATAACTGAGCCCTTTTGCAAGAAATATTAGATAAAGGAGAAAGAGATATTTGGTACCATGGGTCAGCTCTTGGTATTGGTTTTTTTATGAACGTTTTGCCTGATCTCACCTGTAAATTCACAAGCTAGAATTTACTCACTTCCACATTTCTCCTCACAACTCCCAAATTTGATTCCATGAAAACTTCCATTTTCCCAATTAGAATATGATAGATTAGTGGCTCTATACTTACAGTATCTAAAAGAAAGTCACCATTTTTATCTCTATCTTTATTAGAATCAACTGATTTCATCCCTTAAGACTACGTCATCCATTTATACTAGTCTTCCTTGAGAAAGACTATCAAAAAGTGTGAACATATCTTTTTTTAATTTTATTTTAAAAAGCAAAACAAAAAAAGAATAGAAATAATACAGAATTTCAAGAAACAAAACAAAACAACAGTAAGAAATCAACACTAGTTAATATATTCCATACTGTTATCTTAGAAGTAGTTGTTCAGGTTACAAGATCTAGGCATAAAAAAATGATCAAACAATCAAACAATGACAGCACAAATTGTTCTTCTTGATGAACAGAGATCAATAGTATAGTTATCTTGCACATATATACATACATACAGTTGTATGTGTAAACCTACATACATGTCTTTTCCTTTCTTCCATTACATATCTTTTGAAAAGAATCTAATGCTTTAATGTCGTGATGGCTCAATAAATAAGAATAAAAATAGCATCATCATGTAATCCAAAACATAGATGTGATCGCAGCAGGGGAAGACTTGGTGGGTAAGGCACCATGAAACAGTTCTGCCAAGCAGTTGGCAGGGCCCCCCAAAAGCTATGTGCCCTGCCCCATGTTAAGTACTACAGTAAGCAGGCTTCTCAGTAAAAAGCAAGAACAAACTAGATATAGCTGACTATAGGTCTTGGTATATTTCCTATTTGTAACTAATATGAATTTTTGTCTATAAAAGCCATGTGCCTCAGACAGCCTGACCCTGTATGTATCATCCCCACTTGAAATTTTTGCTTCAAAGCACAACATGTCTACTAAAAATCATATGGTCATTAGTTTCTACACAAAGCAAAAATTCAAGGGGCATCCGTGCCTTCACTAACAAGACTAAGACTGTCACCACTGATGATCTGTCATATCCTGATGCTCATTCTTTCAAAAAATTCATACAGCAGTCTATGCTATGTGTGTGCGATTTGTTGTGTCAAAGCATTTTGTACTTTGAACCATTTTAAATGTACCTTCTGCTTTGAGCCTAGCTTAGCAGCAGTGTAATGAGGTCTGGTTGAAGCACCTACAATAAAGGAAATGAAATACTGTGGACCCATTAAAAATGATATTTATCAGGATATTTGAAATAACATGCAGTTGCTATTTCCTTTACTTCCGTTTGCTTGGCTCTTTTGAGGGAGTCGTAGCTAATACATTGAAACACTGGCTCTGTCTATAGATGAAACACCAGCCCGCTGGGTGGACAGATACATGCTGGGAAGGCAGCCTTCTCTCCCATTCCACAGCAGATGACTACGGCTGGGGCTGAGCAGCTCTCAGCAGAGAACTGACTGTTGAACACCAGACAATAGGACTGTCTTCCACAAAATGTACTCAGTTTATGGACCTAAAAGGAGCCATTGAGAGACAACACATCTTGTGTGTGCTTAATAAAGGTAGAATTATACTGTTGGCCAAAGCACACAGTTACTTATGCAAACAAACAAAATGTTTTCTAAAACTGCTCTTCTTGTTATGGACAGCTTGAAAACTAATAAGCCACCACAACTAAAGCGTCTCTGATTTATCCATTAAACACCTCCAGAAGATGTCAGAACATTATTTCATCATATCTCTAGGCTTTTTCTCCTAGTAGCCCCCATTGTCGAACATTAGCTTGCTGACACTTTCATCGGCAGGCAATGATAATGTACTGTTTTGAATGTTAAAAGACAGCACTTATAAGAGCTAATGTTTCTATACTACCATGTGAAAGATACATTTCTGTATGCATTCTCCGGGGAGGTCAAATAGTCTCTCCAGGGCCACAAAGTCCCAGCGAGTGTCACAAGTACCATTCCAACCCTGCAAGTCTAACTAAAGAATCTCCATGCACATCTACTGTGCTATTTGTTTTAAATCAATTCCTTCAGCTCTAAGAAGCTCCAACTGTGTTGACTGATTATGCACAGTCAGAGGTGTACATAAATTTAAATGCATGTGCAATTTAAGATAAGGCTCAGAAAGGATTGTTTGGACATGAGCATGTGCTCTCAAAGTCACTCCCAAAAGTCCCAAGAGAGAATGGGCACGTATGTGTGTGTGTGATAGTTTGTATACATTTGGAATCTTCTGGGTTACTCTGATTATGCATATTATTTGTGTTCATTTATGGTTTTCATATGTATCTTGTGAACTTCCTGGAAGTCTTGAGAGATAGCAACCCAGATGTTACTATCCCAAGTTACACATGAGAACAGTAAAGACAGTGCATGCTGTACCACTACCCATGGGGAGAGCCTGGCTTCCCGTCTCGCCATCTGCACTCATTCCAGCACTCCCCTCTGCATGTGCTTTTCGGATTCATGGGCAGCCTTCAGCTAGAAAGCCTTAGCCATGCTCCTGAGTGTTTCATAAATCAAATGAAAGATTTTTTTCTCAAAAACTCGAGCACATGTCAAAGTCAAATCCCTGACTGAGGCTATGCACTCTTGAATCTATCCTATGTCTGTCCCAACCTCTTGTTTTTGGACTTTCTGTCTACTTTCAGAGAATAGTATTATTTAAGATTCTATTTAACTGGAAAGAAGACATGAAAGAGACATAAAATAAAAACACAAGCCAGGCATGGTGGTCCACACTTGTAATCCCAGGAATCTGGGAAGCTGAGGCAGGAGGATAATAAATTTGAGCAAAGGGCTCAACTCTGAACGCTACCACTCTGGGGACCACACCTTTACCCCAGAGACTTTGGGGGACACTGCAGATCACAGTGATGCAGTTGCCTGCACTTTTTAGTGACTTAGCAAGACCTTGTATCAAAATAAAATTAAGGACTGAGGATGTAGCTCAGTGAGGAAGCTCTGGGTTCAGTCCTCAGTAATGCATAAATCAATTAAATAATAAATTTAAAGTAAATTTAAAAACAAACACTTGGATAATTTTAAATGTCTAGCTCCTGGAGGGATATTTTTTCCTCCAGGAAATTGAAATTACTTAGATACTTTCCTAGCAAACCTAATGTTCCCTTCATCTAATTTAGGTTTGGGGAGCCTAGCAAAATTTTGGTTTTGGTTTCTTTTTTGGTTGTATTTATTTATTTATTTATTTATTTATTTATTTATTTATTGGTACTAGGAATCAAACTCAGGACCTTGTGCTTGCCAGGCAGGCACTGTGCTGCTGAGCTATAGCCCTGGCCCAGGATTTTGGTTTTCACATGAATTATGTATATTCAGTGACACACACTCTTGAATCTATTTTAAACTGAATCTCTCTCATCTCATATGTGGTAGCTCCCCTGTAGCAACTACTCTTTTCTCTTACATCCATTTTCTATTAAAATGGTTCAATTAAAATTAATAATGAAACTATCTTGTGTCTTCCTGGCAGTTTGCTGCCTATTAGATATTATATGTAAAAGTGAGCACAAGTTGGGTGTGGTGGCATAGTCTCGGCTACTCAGGATGCTTGA
>RJWT010046568.1:0-11444 GCA_004365215.1 Cuniculus paca | reverse complement strand
ATGACTGCCCTATCACACTCTGGAGATATCTCTGTTTCACCAACCTTACTGTACCATACTTACTTGTGTATCTGTGAGGTCTTTGAGGATAGCAACTGTTTTATTCATCAACACAGCTCTAGCGTTTAGCAGAACACAGCATAGGTATGGAGTCAATAAATATTTATTATATACATGAATGAACTGAAATGTAGAAACCTGGGTTTCAGTTTCAGATCTGCTTCTTGTTACCTACTTGACTTTTGGCAGTTTGCTTATCTTAAGCAAGCCTCCGTTTTCATACCTGGTTAAGGAAGGGAATCAAAATATCCATGCAACTGACTCGAGTTGTTAAGATCAAACAAAGCAGTGGAATCTCACTACATTTATGGTTTATAAATGTGTGTGTGCATAACATATCAGACTAGAAAATTAGACTCGTGTTTTGCTTTGTGTACTTTAAAACCTTTACACTTGATATTTCAGGTCAGTTGAATCTGCTTTATAAATCCTAAAATTGTCATGTTATTAAGTGTCAGGCATGATGCTTAAACATACAGTTAGGAGAGTCCTGTAGTCAAGTAGTCTGTTTACCAGTTGAATCTAAACTAAGACTACTCCTAACTTAAAACATGCAGATTTTGTTGAGCTGATATTGCTTTATCCAAACCAAACCTGCTTTCATGACATGTGGCAAGCAGTAATATATTGTGAAAGAAATTAGAATTCATGCAACCTGATATCTCTGAAAAGGTTCACACTGTGTAAAAAGTCCATTTGTGCCCCTATGCTACCTGATACTTTGCATTTTTAATACAGATGTAATACACATTAAAACAAATATGTTTATAATATAAAAGCAACTTATTATTTATCCCCATTGGCTGAGGTAGTCTTTAAATATTAAAAGCAAACATACCCTCATTTTACTAGAAAGAGTCTGACAAACACAAGATAAAGTCATCAGGGACAATTGCAAGGTAGTAAATCCAACGATGTGAAAGAATTTCTAAAAACTCCAGATAAAACGGGAGAAATTCAAGCCAAGGTTATAAACTAACATGCCTCACACAGCAAGTGAGTGAAGGCCACTGGCACAAGGGCCTGAGAGCTGGAGGCTGTGGACGTGAGGCTCAAAAAAGGCAGGAAGAGGGGCCCCAGGGGGCAAGAACTTCTGACCTTGCAACCAGAAATTACAAATTCCTACTTTGGGAGAATTTTCTAGCCTTTAATAAATTCCATTTCCATTTGTTTAAGCGGTGAAGGCCAAAACAGCACAGCTTTGAATCAGATCAGGCTCCTTGCCTGTTAGTTTGTAAATGTCGACCTACAAACAGCAGGAAAAATGACTGCACGACTGGACCTGAGCGGGGTGACTGTCCACCACACGGTGAGTCCTAAGCGAAGAGAGTCCTACGGCAATGGCCCTCAAGCCTGGCCCTGCATTAGCACTGGTCACTTCACCAGCCTGTGGGATAAGATTTTCTATCCTTTCATTTTCACGGGAATATATTGCTATGAGAATATGTTCAGGAAAAACCATTTGAAATAGCACATCCGCTAAGTTTAGGAAAAGGTTACTCTAAGACCTAACAAAAGTTACATTTTTTTTCCACTCAGCTTCAAGTAAGAATTAAGTATGATGCCTACTGCTTATCCTTGAGCTCTTTCATTTCTTTCTTTGCGTGAAGTTTTTCTCCCTGACTAATTCTGCCTGAGGGAACATTTCTAGAAAGCCTCTCCTATACTCTCAAAGCTGAATTTCCTCCCCTGTTTTCTCTTGGCATTTCATGAATTTTCTTATCATAGCACTTTCCTCTTCATAGCTTATTTCTTTTCCTCCTCTGGATTAGGCACTCCTGGAGGACCACATCCTGTTCATTTTTAATTTCTGTGACCTCACCTAATGGTGCCATGCAGTGCACACGTGCTATATGTCAATGAATCCATGAACGAATCTGTGAATAAATTGGTCAAAGGACAGTTGACTCCCTCCTCTGGCACAGCTGTACACAGGCTCCTATTTCCTATTTTTTAACTTATTTTATCCTGTCCAGAAGATATTTGTAGCCTTGCCATCATGTCTCACATGTTGACAAACTATACTTGCAGATATGATAGAAAATTTAAGAATACTAGCTTCTAACTCTATGTCCTATTTCCTTATATAATATAAATAAGAACTGTAAAAGTTAGGAATTATTATTTTCACAAATTAAGAGTAAATGCCGTTGAGATCATTAATGTACCTCAAGTCAATTAAGTTTAGAACCTACAGTTCTCAACAAAGTTGGCTCCAGGAGCACGTGCTCTTCCCCAGAACCCAGCACTACCGTACTGTAAGTTCTGATAGAAAGGGCTGTGAGAAGATATTGCAAAAGAGCTCACAGGGCTGCATTGGCTCTCACGGAATATTTCTAAGGGACAAATTCACTACTGCAGAGTCATAACTCAGTGCATGTTCTCTGTTACAAAGAGGTTGTTATTTAAAATTTCAAAATATATTTGACTATATATACATACTCCCGGAAATTTACTTGTTCTGGTTGACATACTTGCATAATCTATTGTTCTGCAATAAGAAAAGTATATAATAGGTTAATTTTTCTAGTTGGGCAGATAGCATCACACCTAAACTTTTGGAAAGTTGAATACAGGTGAGAAGTAAGCAAAATTCAAGAACCCAGGAGACGAAAAGGGTTCTCACTGAGGAAGCACCTTCCTTTTGAACTTTAACACTTCAGAATGTCTTTGCTAGATTGAAATAATCTTTAAAGCAATTAACTGGCAGGAATATATACCAACTTCCTGCTGCCTTCTGTTTCCCTATGAAAATGCCCAGCTGGGATAGGACGAAATGGGTTCATGCCATAAAAGCATGTATTTACCATCTGAGTCTATGGAAAATAAGGAACAAAAGATAGGTTTCCACCATTTATTTTTAAATGAATACACTGGCTGAGCTTTCCAAAGATGAGAATTAGTGAAAAGCAGTGGGACCACCCTGAATACTACAGGTATTAAGAAGCTGAGGTGACATGCTCTAATCTAGCCTCTTGGAGTAGATTTGAACAAATGTTGTTTCTCTTATTACTAGGATAATCCCTAATAAGATGACTCAGTTTAGACTTTTGCCTTCTTTAGGGCATCTTTTGTGCCAATGGAGTCCAAAGAGAAGAACAGGTGCAAACTATTCCACTTAAAAAACAGAAATTTAGTGAGAAGTTGACTTTGCATATGAAGGAAGAGTCTAAGAATCCATTAGGGTCAGAATGAGTGAGTCAATGCTGAGAGCAGGGTTGTGGGAAAACATCCCTAAGTCTAGGAGACGAAGGGAAAAGGTGGATTACTGGGACCCACTGGAGGAGGCTGGAATCCTGGTGGAGCTTGCCTGACAGGAGGAGAAGTCCCCGAAATGACCTGCCTTTTCTTCTGAAAGTGCCACCCTCTGGCCACAGCCACAAGAACACCTGCAGACTTGGGATCGGAAGCAGAGGGTCAGAGGTTAGTCCTCTGGAGACGGACCGGCACAGCTGAGAGCAAGGACAGGGCGGAGAACAAACACTCCTTCTCTAACCTGACCTCAGCCTCTCCATGTCCCACCTCCCAAGCCAAGTGTCTTGATGTGGCAGATGGGCAAGCGCGCAAGATCAGTCCAAGTGACTATTTGATGCTGGATAAATGACGAATGACTTCCCCTGATACTCCCCTCACTTGCCGAGCCACACCACCACTTTATTTTTAGTCTCATGTTGCTGGCTGTTTCTAGAAGCCTCCAATCCTTGAACCCTGAGACTAGTCCTTGTGAAAAAACCTGAATAATACACTTGCTTAGCATGTATAAGGCCTGGAATTCAATCCCCTGCACTGCCAAAAATATTTTTTTAAATATACATATGTGTACATACCAGTACACATATGTGTATATATGGTACATATGTATATATATATATATGCAACATATGTGTATATTTGCATGAAATTCATAGAAAAATAATTACCATGTGCAAGACATCGGTAACTCTAGGCCTGTGGGAGAAATCTGTTGGGAAGGCTTACACATCAAGTTTCACTGCATTCGTAATGCCTCCTTTCTAAACTGTATTACCTCCATGTGTAGTCATTTCACTACCTTCATGGCTTTTTGTGCCTAGGATGCATTAGAATTCAAAATGTCAAGGTAAACTATATTCTATGAGAGAAGGCTTTCCGAATAGACCTGCAGTGTGGAGCAGAACCTCAGTCGTGCTTTCTGGTACCTGTCCCTGGTGCACTTACTCTTCTGTGCCGCACATACAGCCATCCATCCTTTCCTCCTGGTCCTCAGAGGTGGTGGGCCATGCCTGTCATCCCAGAACTCAGGATGCTGAGGCAGGAGGATCACTTCAAATCCAACGCCAGTTCAGGCTACAAAGTGAGTTCAGTGCCAACCTGAACTACATAGTGAAACCCTGTCTCAAAAAGACAAAAAGAGAAAGAAAAGAAAGGAAAAACTTCATTGTAGCAATTTGATCTTATTTGCCAAGCGCGTGTAAATAACATGCTTGCCGGAGCTACTGTGGGGCTCCCAGCTGCCCCGAGAAGCAGTGGGGCACCCAGGCGTTTCCAGAAAACAAAGCTTTCTCTGCTCAGAACTATGTAAGCACCCAGAGAATGAACTTCTGGCTCCAGGGCTGTCTCCCTGTGAGGCCCGGACCTCTCGTGCCTGGTGTGGCCTCAAATGTTTCTGAAAATACCCAGCACTTCATGTAAGGCTTTGCAGTCACTTTTTTTCGGCCTAAAACAGAATGACCCAAATACAGGAAATTCTCAAATGTAGTTGTGCCACACTATTCTGAGACTTCTAAGTATCTCTCATATTATTCTCCAAATTACCATCTCCGATTTCATGCAGAAACCTTGCCATTTCTCTTTAGTGGAATAGGGAAAAGAAACAACATTTCTGGCAGCATGACCTCGACCTGTCTTTGTTATTTCCAGAGTGCCCAGGTTTTTTCGCTCCGACGTGTTTGCAGTTCTGGGAGCCGGTGTGTACTGACAAGGGGATTTATTGCCAGGAGCTCCTCCGGGAAGCCAGGGGTAGGAGATAAAATTTGGTCACAATTCACGTGTGTTTGAAATGAACATTCCAAGAGAAAGTGATTAATTTCTCTTTAAAACCCAAAGGCTGAAAACCATATCCATAAGAATGACTCCCTGTGTGTTTGCTGTCTCGTTCTTGTTCCTGCGTGTCTCATATCTACATTTCCCTCACATTTTTGTGGCTTTGCTTTCAACCATCAAACTACCAAGTTCTTATTTTTCAGAAGCCCGAAACTCCCTATGAACATGTAAATGGAAGCAAAAGATGAAGCACTAGCATAAAATATGAGCACTAGAAAGTGCATTGAAACCACCTGCCTGAGCATCCTTGCTGTGTCAATGCTGCACTGAAACCGAGTAAGGTGAATGGTTCCTGCCACGCAGGGGCTGAGGTGGGCGGGGGCTCAGACCTTCTGGTTCTGACGGTCAGAATCTCCGTGGTGGCAGGATGATGATGCCAGGAGCTTCACAAACAGGGTACCTCAAAATTCTGATTGCTATTGAAATGTTTGCCCCCACTCTCCCTCCACCCCCATCCCTCCCAAATGTTCTTGGAATAATTAATATTTTATGCTCTTGTCCATCATTCCATGCCACAGTGGATACAAGTAAGGAAAGAAAAGAGTGGTGCATGCAGTGAATTTCTCTAACCATCAGAATATGGAACAGAACTGACTTATAAATATCAAATTACCTATATGTTTTAACTAAATTAACAATGCACATGTATATATTCTTGCCACAGATGCACAAGTAATACAAAAATCAGTTAAGAGGCTCTGTAGTAAGGTTTTAATTTATGCATGCCCTAACAAGTAACATTTGTCTTCTCCTGCCTTAGCTTCTCAAGTAGCTAGGATTACAGGTGTGCACCACTGTACTTGGCCTGTATCTTTAATATTGATGACCTGCATTTTGAAACCTCTTCAGTGACTGACGCAAACTGGCTTACCAACACCATGGCTGTCTGTGGAACCAAGTGGGATCCTGTTTAAAGCAATGTCCATACTCCACAGTGGCTCCCACTGGAACTTCACCCTTTACAAAATGTTTCTCCCAAGCCTTCATATTTATTTTTGGTTGCCTCAGAGAGTGTTCCACAAGTGTTATCCCACAGGCCAGATCAGTGGTCTGCTAAATTGTCATGTATTCATGCTACTTCTGCTAGGTGTGCTGCCTGACACTGCAAATGTGTGTCCCCCGCTGTACCCTCCCTGCGCCCTGATGGGGCAGCTGCTGGGGCAGCCCAAGCCTGTGCAGTAGCTCGAGGACCAAGTGGAGGGGCTTTTATCTCTGGTCCTTCTGTGGTGTGCACTGTAGCTGACCATGCCACTGTCCCCACCGCTGTGCCTTCCAGGGTGTCCAGTTTAGAGTCCACTGTTGTTTTTTCTTCACAGGGTAGATGTGGCTCCAAAGAGAGCTAAGTGGCAAGATGAATGCAAGAGATGCATACAAGATGACACTCGGAAAGTCCCCTCAGTCTGAGATGCCAGCTCTTATGCAACCACTGCACTGGCTTTTTGATTGTCACGCATAGATTGTCACATGTACATCTCAGGAAGGTGTCATAATCCTGGGCATAGAAAAAAATAAAACCAACCTTAGCACATCAAAGTAAATTCTCACTACCAGGGCTTCCTTTGCATTGTAATTATTTTGACTAGCTACTCAGAAAAGTAGACCAAAGGTTAACAAAAATGTGCATCATGTCAGAGGTTTGGCACTTCTTTTCATTTTCTTGTTAAATAAGATATCTCACTTAGTATGATGTTTATCATAGCCTAAATCACCTTGAGTTTATTGCATCCTGTCTCTTTATCTTATGAAAGAAAATGATTGTACAAGTGGGTATTTTCATTTCTCTGTAATTCACTCCAACAGAAATGTTTTTGAATTCAGATAAGAGTTTTATGTTGTGTCCGTGGTGTGAGAGAGCATGCTTAATTAAATTTTCAATTTTAACTAGTTGCTTCAGCACTATTCTTTCCCACCTTTATTCTATGTGGTCTGAATTATAAATCTCTTGATGCATCATGAGTTCCATTGGATTATTTAAAACATTTGTTTCATGAAGAAAACTTTCTACCTTGACCTGACTTTTCACCAGTTTCATGCGTCTGAAGAAAAATCTTCCTGAAAGATGAAGATGAGCAGCAAATGGCAAACTCTTCAAGGGTACCGTTGATGGAGAATACGACAGACAGTGCCAAACTGTTTTCAGATGTTACGCTTGGCCTCTTTCCCAGAGCCAGATATTTGCATGAGAGATAAAGAGCATAATCAATTCACATAGAATGATTTTCCTCCCCAAAACCTTTGAGGATGGTTGCACTTTAATAACTGCTGCATTTGAAAATTGATTTCTTTTCTGCAGCCACCTGCATCTGGGTAGCCAGGCATCCATTTCTTCCTTTCCTTCAGTCCTGAATGTCGGCCTCTACCACAATCGCAAATTCTTCCCTCTGCCAGTGCCCCAGTGGAACCCCTTCTTGTTACAGTAAAGCAGGGAATTAGTCAACCAACTTGAAATTAAGTCATCCGTCTTCTTAGTCTGGCCCAAGTTCTATGATTTCTAATACATTATTTGACCTCAAAGACCTCTCACACACATAATTTGGCATTTTTTAACTCATCTGCACAATGTGGATCATGCTGCATATTAGAGTCATTAAGATGATGAAATGAAAAAATGTTATAAAGAGTAAGTTCTTAATAAAAAGTACTCATGGTATTTCTGAGTGTTGTAGTGTTCAAGTTCATGTAGCACAGGAGGGGTTATGGGGAGGGAAAATGTCCATCAAATATAATATCAGGGGGTAGTGAATTTGCTCACTGAAAGTAAGCAAATAATTTCTACATCAAACTTGCAGTGCATAAAACATTCTGCAAAGGCTTAAAGGATAGCAATGTCAGGTAGAGAAACAGTTTTCTGAGTGTGTTTTCTACGAAGTGCTTGGCATTCTTCAGTCAAGTGGCTCTCAAACCTAACTAATTATAATTATCATCAAGGAAAACTCTGAAGAGAAACGCAAGCAAAAACTAAAACAAAATATGTTTGGCTAAGCCACCAACCTTCTCTCTCAGGAGAATAATCTACAGGGCTACAGAAGTTAACATTTTCAAAGCTCTGTATTTGCTGCTGATGTCTAAGATTGCTTAGTTTTCTAAATTCTTCATACAAGCCCATAGCCAGATGCTAATGATCACCTGAAGACTCTTAGGGAAGTCATATTCTTAGAGTAATTTCCTTAGTAAAATGGAAGAACACAAATATATTTACTTTTTCTTTCAATAAAATAGTGTTTCTATGAAGTTAAGTGAACATTTAATAAAAATGTCATGAAATAATTTTAAGCTAAATAATATGCAAAATGAGCTCAAATGAGGAAATAAATGAATAGAAAAACATTTAAAATTTTCTAAGATTAAAGCCATCAGCATTTTAGCAAGAATACAAAAACGATTGGAGATGTAAAAAGTAGAATTATGAGCCGCGCGTGGTGGCTCACGCCTGTAATCCCAGCACTCGGGAGGCTGAGACAGGCGGATCGTTGTGAGTTCGAGACCAGCCTGGGCTACAAAGTGAGCTCAAGGCCAGTCTGAACTGCATAGTGAGACCCTGTCTCAAAAACACAAGGGCTGGGCATCTAGCTCAGCTGCCTAAGCACCTGCCTGGCAAGCGCAAGTTCATGAGTTCAATCCCTGGTGCCGCAAAAAAAAAAAAAAAAAAAAAAAAAAAGTAGCATTATGGAAGCATAAAACTGAATCAGTAACACAGATACACGTCTAATAAAAGGTTCAAGAATATAGAGAATCTTGGCTCAATTATGCACCTGTAGCAAAATAATGAACACTTATGATTGGGTAATTTATGAGAAACAGATGTTTATCTTCTCACAGTTCTGAAGGCTGGTAAGTCCAAGATCGAGCTGCCCCCTCAGAGAGGAAACATGCTGTACTGCTCATTGGAAGAAGCAGAAAGAAAGCCCAAGACAGTGAACTCTCTTGGTTAAACCCTTGCAAGGGTACCCTTTGACCGATGGAGTCCCATTTACTGCATCCTCTCAGGAGTCCCAATCCTGAGAGTGGCGCCTATGTGACTCCGTTACCTCCGAAGGGCTACACCTCTGCGTGATGCTGCACTGGGGATTTAATTTCAACATGAACTGCACAGGGGACAAAAATAGCCAACTTAGTGTGGGAAACCATGAAAATAATGAATCGAGTAAAGAAGCAGGGAGAGACAATATATGAGGGCCTAAATACTGAAATTAAGGAAGAATAGAAAAAAATTAGAACATTTAATGAAAACAGTGCTCTAAATTGAAAAAAATTGGCTTTGAAAGAGTTCACGTATCCCTGCAAAAACAAAAAACAAACAAACGAACAAAAACAAGACACCCAACTGCAAATATGTGAAGGCAATATTTTAAAATTTCAAGATGGAATAATTTTAAAGTCAAAACAGATTAAAATCCAAATCCAAAAATGACAACCTACAGAAATTAAATTGATCTCAAAATTCTCCATAGTGATATGTATCATAAGCAAATTGAATAATAGATATAGAGTTTGTATCTGAATAATTTAATATGCATTCAATATATAGAAGCTGTAAAAAAATTCTCAGATTCATAAGAAAAATAAAAAATAAACCAAATATTTCTGAATGTGTATTTCTTTGTTTTTTGCATTTGTTTAAGTGCAATTGACAAATAAAAAGACATGTATTTAAGGTGTACAGTATAAAGTTATGATATAGGGATACATCCTGAAATGATAACTTTAATCAAACTAATTAGCATACCCACTAACTCACACAACTACCTTTAGTGTATGTTCAGGCAGGAAGAATTTTTAAGATACACTTTTAATAAACTTTAAGTATATGTTATTATTAATTAGAGTTGTCATGCTCCACATTTTATTTTTGTTATCACTGAAATTTTGTACCCTTTGACCGATGGATTCCCATTTACTGGATACTCCCGAATCCGGTTACCACTCTTATAACCTCTGCACCTGTGTGTTTGATTTTTTTAAGTTATACATATAAGTGAGATGATATAGTATGTATTTGTCTTTCTGTGCCCAGCTAATTTCACACAGCATACATCTGAGTTACTGCAAAGTTTTATCTTTTTATGACTGAATAATTCATTGTATAGCAGTATACCACACTTCCTTTATCCATTCATAAATGAATTCTCAGGTTGTTTTCACACTTTCATTACTGAGAATAGGATTGCATTGAACATGAAAATGTAGACCTCTTCACATATTGATTTCCTTTTCATGGGATATATATCCATTACTGAGATGACTGAACCTTATGGTAGATCTGTGTTTACCAATTTGAGGAACAACCTTTCTGTTTTGCCTAATGGGTCTACAAATTTATCCCCACTCACAGTGTGCAAGCATTCCCTTTTGTCCACATTTTTGCCCACACTTGTTATTTTTTGACTTTTTGATAACAGGAGTGAGCTGATATCTTACTATGGTTGTGGTGTACATTTCCCTAGTGAATGGTGCTGTTGAGCACATTTTTAGTGCCTACTGGCCATGTTCATGTCCTGCTAAGGAAAATATCTATTCAGATTCCTAGTTCAGTTCTTCAACTTGCTATTTATCAACCTTTACTAATGAGTCATGTGTGTGTACCTTATGTATGTTAGAGACTAATCCTTTCTTGGACAAATGCTTTGCCAATACTTTCTCCTAGCCTACATAGTTTATCTTTTCATTATGTTGGCTCTTTGTTTTAGTGTGAAAGCAGTTTTAGTTCTATATTTTCCCAATTGTTTATTTTTCCTTTCATTTGTTCTTTTGGAGTCATTTAAAAAATTATTACTTAGTCTATGCCAAGATATAGAGATTTCCTCCTATGTTTTCTTCTAGAAGTTTTAAGATTCATGTCTGTAATGCATTTGGAGTTTTGTATATGATGTAAGCTAAAGATTCAATTTCTCTTTTCAGACTTGTGCATTCAGTTTTCCCTATGCCATTTTCTGAAGAGACTTGTCTTTCCTTATTATATATTCTTGGCATCTTTGCCAAATACTAGTTGAATGTTTATGAAGTTTTATTTCTGAACTTGCTGTTTTGTTCTGTTTTTAATGCTAGTACCATGCTGTTTAATTACTTTAACTTTGAAATATAATTTAAGATCAGGAGAAAAAAAATGGTACCTATGGTTTTGTTCTTGTTCCTCGAGATGGTCTTAAATATTGGTCATTTTGACATTCTGTACAAATTTTAGGATTTTTTTCTGTTTCTGTGTTAAATGCCATTTGAATTTATATATGGATTGCATTGAATATGTAGGTCACTTAGCAATGTACAAATATTTTAATACTATTAATTCCTCCAGTCCATGTGTC
>RJWT010046567.1:0-11448 GCA_004365215.1 Cuniculus paca | reverse complement strand
CAGATAATTTAAAATATGAAAAATTCAAACATTTGAATGTTTCAATTATATATATATTTTTTATTTATTCCTAGGAATTACAAGAAAACTCACTGGGAGAAAATCTACACTTAGCTCAAGAATATCAAAAGATGCAGACTATTTTCTTAACAGAAAAGGATAATTTCTTCAAGGTATATGGTAAACAGCTATCACTTGAATCTGCAGTTAGCGATAAGAGACAGGTATCGGTTTTTATAATTCTTTTTTTAAATAGGGATTTATTTGACTTGTATACTATAAAAAGTAGTTCGTTTGGGGCTTTTAATATGGTAAAGGCCCTTATGTGACAAATAACTGCTTGTTTTCTTTCTTTTGTTGTGTATTTCTATCAAGATTTTTTTCATTGCTGGAGATCAAACTCAGAGCCTCACCTATGCTAAGCAAGTATGGTACCACTGAGCTACATCCAAATTTTTTGAAACTTGATTTTGAAAAAATATTTTGAGTTTCAAATTCACCATTATATAATAATTTGCTTTTAATTTCTATGACCAAAAATTTCCAATTCATTATAGTTTCCAGACTTAAGATTTGAAATTTCAGCTCTAAATGTAAGTGACTTCTCACAATGGACCTCTCAATTTTCCTTTTAGTATATTTGTTCCAAATGTTGGGAGGTTAGTTTCTCATATGAGAAGGTTATTTTCTTAAGATGAGGATTAATTAGAAGGTTAGAATAATAGGTAACTCTTCCTAGTTACTAGAAATCTCTTGGAATTCCAAACGTATTTTGTAAAATCTCCTGGGATGGTAAAAGTAGAAAAGTAGAACACATAGTAAACCATAAATGATAAAGAAAAAGCTGCAATTATAAAAGTGTTAAGATACAGCCACTTCTGTATTCTTCAGACAATTGTTGACAAGATAAAATTTTCATTGACATCTTTGCTCCAAAAATTTGAAATTAAAGAAGTAGAAGCAAGATTTTTTTTTAGCTATTTATCTAGTCACAACAACCTCTATACTTCTGATGGACCTTTTCTCCTACTACTATCTACATTACTGTACTATATATGTATAAATTACAGCTTAGACCACACTTCTGTACTTCCTTTCATAATTTTGGAACATGAGGAAGGCCAAAGATAGGGAGTTGAGTGCAATCTCTATCAATCACTAGCTCAGTTGTACTGGGAAGTTATTTGCCCTTTCCAAACTCAGTTTTCTTATCTGTAAAGTAAGGTTTAGTCAAGAATAAAAAAGAGACTCCTATTTTAAATTACTTTGGAAGTAAAGGGAAGCTATGCAACTGTAAGTAATTATTACATTCATTACCATGCTGCTTATCAGCTCTCTATGTTTCTCGCTTATCTACTTGTGTGAGAGTTAAAGCTTCCAAATATAGTGTACTTGGAGAGAGAATGTATTTTTTCTTTTATAAATTTGTATTGAAAAAATTTAAGATAAAAGTACATCAAGAAATAAGTGTGTTTGGGAAAGAGCCGAAAATACAACCATCTGCCCAAATCTTGCTATCTTTGCTGCATAGGACTGAAAGATCATTTTTTTATTATTCGTTTTATGCATCTGACATCACTACTGAAATTAAACATTGTTCTAAGTGTGGCTGATAATTAAGAAACAGAAAATCATCAATGGCCATACTGAATATCCTTTTTAAATCAAGGAAAAGCAAAAAACAGTGTGGATATGTGTTATAGTTTATACCGAATCATTTGGACAAACCACAAATACATTAGATATTTACATAGATAGTGAAGAACCATGAATTTTTAGAAAAAAATCTAGCTTTAAAAGGAATTAATGGAGAATGCTAAGAAACTGGGTTTATGTTTGTGATCTCTCAAACGAATCACTTTTAGCACACCTGTTTCAGGGAAACTTCCCAAGATTTATTTGTACTTCCAATCATTTTTCATTTCCATCCTTCAGCAATGGAGGTCATTAAGTGCAGGCTGCCCTTGTCAGTGTCATGTAGGATCAATTTGCTGCAATGGATAGAGAGGCCTTATTGATGCTGTTAAATCTGTCAGTGAGAAATCATATGTCATTAGCGTCTAATGCACTGCCTACACGATGGAATTTGGCCATCAAAAATGAGAAAACCCTTTTATATTTTAGTCCATTTCCTTGATATTGCAGCATTTCCCATGCATGTAGGTTTTAGTCCTCTGACCAGTTTAGTTCTGGGTACACAAAGCACCTTTCAGTCTCTGATTCCCTACTTGAAATCCCGTCACATGAAATGGATCTCACTCAGGAATTTTGTATCTTTTTTCTCCTTTAGACTAATTTCGCTGTTTTTGAACCTGAATTTTTTTCGTGACAAATAATTTTTTAAAGTACCGTACTTCTTAGGGAATATTATTCTTTCTATACAAATCACGCGTTTTTATACTTTGTAGTTTTAGGCCAAGAGTATCAAAAAAAAAGCCTGTTGAAAAAGGAAAACAAATTAAAAATAATGTCCCCTTCCTTATAACAATTTTAAATGTAGAGTGATTCAAATGTTAGAATACTACAGTATTATTCTCAGTGATAGTAATGTGATCTTTGTGTGTGTTTCTTTGTTTACCTTTTAATTTAGTCTATTAATACATGTATGTAGTATATAATGTTTACATTCATTTTGGGAAGTTGGTACAAGCACACGACATGTCATAATGCTTTTTCACTCTCTTTTTCTTCCTTTCTTCTCCCTTCCACCCATTCCTTGATGCCCTTCTTTTGTTTTGTTTCTGTTTATTTGCTTGTTTGTTTTGGTATGTATTTGCAGTACATAATGTTTACATTCCTTGTTGAGGAAGGGGATCAAGAGATGGAGGGAGGGGTAAGGAAGGACAGTACAAGGGATGAAAAACAAAGGAATTGTGATTTGTTATGTGCATGCATGTGTTTCTTCACACTTTCTTATACTTTAAATTTGCAATGATTGCTATTTTCCCCTTTAAAAATAAGAAAGAGGCAAAAGCAACTATGCAAAAATTTTATTTACCCTGTCCATAGGTAATGATAGAATAGAATCCAATCTAAAACTTCTCAGATGTCAAAATTACAAATAACATTAGGCCGGGGATTTAGCTCAGTGGTGTAAGCACCTGCATGGCAAGAGTGAGGTCATGAGTTCGATCCCCAGTACCCCCAAAAAATAAATAAATAAAAAATAAAAATAACATTAGAACTGAATGCAGGAAAAAAATCTGAAAAGCAAGTTTTATGTCTATATAAATATAGAAATTTTTATTATTGTCAGTAAAAGATTTAAAATACATTTTCTTTTAAAAGTATTCATGAATATTTTTAAGAAATCACAATGTATTTCTTTCAAATATCACTTGAAGTTTTTTTTTTTTTGTCACTTGAAGTTCTTTGATGCACAAAGATGAGCAAAGCCAGCACGCAACTGTTGATGTGGCCTGTTGTAGGAAAACCAGATCATTTCCAAAACTGTTTAAAAAATGTTTTAAAACTCTTTCAGAAACCATTTAACTCTTAACCACTCCAAATTCCAGTGCTCCTAAAACTAAAGCAATAAATATTATTATAGAATCAGCAAACAACACATATGTATGTGGACCATGTATCAGTACTATGAAATTTGTAAATTATGTTTTTGATGTTTCTCAACAGTCCTGCAAATTTTTCTTTATCATCATCCCAAATACAAGATACAGAACTGAGGCTGAGTATCTCATAGATGTCATGCAAGTAGAGGGAGAGTCACAGTGATAGAATTGAAAATCAAATTTTTCTTACATCCAGCCTATTGCATAGTCATAATATTAGCCCTTTACTAATCTTCTACATGTTTCCTCAGATCCTTAAAGCTTGTAGAAAACACATAAATTATACAAGAAGTATCTCATGTCCAACTGAAACAGATTTTTTGACTATTTTTGGAGCTTTATTCATCAAAACCACTGTTTCAATAAGTTTTCAGGAGAAAGGACTACTCATTTAATTAGATGAGCTCCAATTTGTGTAGGAATTATATGTAGGTTTTATAACTCTAAATTATAAAACTTATGAACAAGAAACATCCTTAGAAACTCTGCCCTCCTCTTTAAACAGTAACTTTAGAGGTGAAGATTCTTGGAGGGGACGGAATGCCTCAGTGATTTGCCACATGTACAGTTAAGTACAAGAAAAGACAGTCTGATACAGTTGTCTCATTGTTTAAGTTCAATTCAGATGTTTTCTCCAATAAACTGTAGATGAGCACATGCTATAACTCTTGGAGGTGTGAATGGGCCAGTGTCTGAGATGTAATAAGAGCAATAGCCAAGGATGTGTTTAGATGGGAGCACCATCTTTAAATGAATAGGGCTTGTGAAGGAATCACATGGGCTCAGGAGTCATAGCATTGGTCTGCAGCAGAGTTTGCTGGAGGTCTCCAGGGACACTTCTGATCTTGATAGAACTCAAATGCTATTCAGTCATTGATTCATTAAGTTTTTCAAAATAAATTACTAACCACACCCCCCCCATCATACTGACAGAGATACAGTAGAGGGCACAAGAATGTGCCGCCTCATCTCCGCTGAGGACTGAGATCTCAAGTCCAGGAAATTCTTTGCTGGGATAGGACACAAAAACAGAGCTCTCCATCCTGCCCCCTACCCAGGGAAGAATAGTAATTTTTGCTAATTTAATCTACAATACCTGATCTTTTGAGCTCACAATTTCACTTTAAATTCTCAAAAAATCATATCCTCTATAGATTGCATTGGTTTTTCTCATCCCTCTTCCATCAATTTTCTAATGGTTTTTCTCTAATATTTTGATTGATTTTTAAGGAGTCAGAGTCAGTTCTAGCAATAAACAAAATTATTTTCCTAGAGAAATGTGAAAGCTGTTTTGTCATTTTTAGAAGCATTTCTTGTTGCTTGCTACCTTGCATATATTAAAATTGTGCTTTGGGTATAATTTCTGTGTGCTTGTTCAGTACACACAGAAATTCATTCCTTTCCTAGGAAAAATCATAAAAATTTTCAGTACTTTTGTGTAGAACTGCTATTTGAAGATCTCGTTATTGTCTCTGCCCCTGTTTCTTAAAATGCACACATACACACACATGTGTGCACACACACATTCCTTTGGCTTCTGTTTCTTAGAACACACACATACCCATAACCATTCACATATACATTTATTCTAAAGCAGTTACCACACTTGATACCTAAGAAGTTTTCATTAAAGTTCTTTTGTCCTCTTTATCTGCAGAACTCTCTTCGAAAGAACTCTCTAAATAGCTTTTGTGATTTGTGAAACAAGAGCAGAAGGGTTGGTAGTCTACCGTTTTAGTGCAATGACTCTCTTCTTCCATTGTCCATTCTGAAGGAAACATTGAAAACTTGGAGTTTATTTCTGGCTAATTCTTTCAGGAAGTAAATGTAGCTTCAAACAAATCAACCCTGGTGCAATGCCCAATGTGTAGTGAATTACAGATTTATGTATCTTATATGCAACTTTGAAAGTATGTTCTTCTTGTGGAAATGCATAACAATTAGCAAAATTTTGATATTAGCAATACATTAAAAGTAATTCATAAAGGGTGATGATAGATTGTGGTATATCAAAAACATTCACAGTAAAAATATTCATATATTTTGCATATATTTCATGGTTCTCCATAGAAGGCCCTTTTGTCTCCCAGGAGATATTGGATATCTAGCAATATTGAAGGCAGTTTTGGTTGCTCTTGGCAACTTACTAGATGTAGATACCAAGGATGCTCATATCCTAAAATGAGCAGAACAGTTTACTCCTCACCTGCCTATGTACACCTAAAATTCTCCATGCCAAAATGTCAGAGACAACTCAGGTTATTGTAGCCCAATGCATACAAGTGTAGAATAGGTAGATAGATAGATAGATATAGATAGATAGATAGATAGATAGATAGATACAAAGCACGGTATAGATAGATAGATAGATAGATAGATAGATAGATAGATAGATAGATACAAAGCACGGTATAGTATACCCTTTTCTTAAAGATTTAAACTGTATTTACATATTAAAAATTCGGAGAAATCTCACTTGAAAAAATCTGTGAACTCTGTTAATTTAGAAGTTACTGTGTTCCCTGAAATCTCTTATATTTAGGAAATCTATTTTTTTTATTTTAAAGAGAATAGAACAAAACAAAACAAAACAAAACAAAGTAAAACAAAACAGAATAGAGTCAAACACAACATAAAACTGATTTATTTAGTATTTATTAGATTAAGTCTTGGAAAACATTATTCAAATAGAATAGAAAAAAACCTTCCTGTCATAAATTATACATTCATAAGATTCTGCTGATATGTAACTTTAATAAAAAAGAAGTAAATATTCTTTGAATTACTCATAAAATCCTAGAAAAACTGGGGTATTTTCCAATAAATAGATTATATTGCTTTGAGTTCATGCATAGTCCAAATACTGACCTTTATAAAAAATGCCATACATTACCTGCAAAATAATATTGCTTTTATCACTCAAAAACATTTTTAAATATTACAATAAAACAAAATGCTCATTGTATACATTTCCTATAATAGGAACATTTTCTACTTAGAGATGTCTAATACATGAGTTGCAACTATTCTTGTGCTATTTTCTTCCAAATTTATAGATTTATGTTCTAATCATTTATTAAATAAGTATTAACATAAATGCATAGTCTTATGTTACATATATTCTGTAGTCATTTATTCTTCCTTTAGAGTCTAATTCATATTAAAGGTGGGCTAAAGTATCTATGGACAACTTATTTAGTCCCTCTGAGCTTCTGAAAGAAGAAAATATTAATGTCTTCCATACAGGACTATTATAAATGTAGATAATAAGAGTTAACATTTTTTAAGAACATATTATTTTTGTTAAGTTTTCTATGTAATCTTAATTTCCTCAATAAATCTATGATGCTTAGGTATATATTTCAAGCATAAAACACCTAGAACAGTGTTATCCTCACTGTATACTTTGACTATAGAAGATATGACTGCTAATATTATTATCACTTAAGGAAATACATGTTCTATAGTTTTTATAACAAATCTTAGATTGGCCATGTTATTATGACAATACCTTGCAGGCTGTAATAGTTAATAAATAGTTATTTGATCTAAGAATATGGAGTGAATTATAAGTAGAGTGAACAGAAATTCATACTAATAGTGAGTTTAGAAATCAGAAATATGCTGGTGCTATAATGAATTGAGCCACAGCAAACACCTGATGTCTAGGTACATCTGGCACAGGGTCATAAAATAAATATTTATATACACAGATATATATGAATCAGAAGGAGGAATACAATTGGAAATGCCACTGAGTTGGAGGAGGGGGCTAGATAAAATCCAGATATTCACTGCCAACACCAGGAAGAACACATGTTTTTTAAAAGTTCCATTGACAATACCTACAACAACCAAACATTTTCCAGAAATAATGCAATATGAAATTTGTCATCAGAATCCATGAATAAACCTGTAAACTCTTAGACTGAGATAACAAAAAACAAATTTCATGATAATAGTCAATTTTATAATATGTTGGCATGTGGTACCTTCATATTATAATTAAAGCATTGCAAGAAAATCAAAAGAATGGTTGTTAGAAATTTGATGAAAATAATTCTATAATGAAACATGAAAACAGACAAGAAAATTGTGGAGAAAATAATAAGAATAAATTTGTCCTAACTAGCTTTGAAACAAATAATAAATCTACAACAAGCTGCAACATGTAACTAAGGTGACAGAAAGTTCAGTGCTATCACAACAAAAGCCTGAAGGAAGTCTTTGTGCCCAGAAAAATTTATTAGTTGCAATGTGGAAATGCAAATAAATGTGGACAAAATATTTTAAGCAAAATGGTGCAAAGTCTACTATATATCTTTGAAAAATACAAATAAATCCTAACTCTTGTCAGGCCAATAAATGCAGATGCATTATATAGTTGAATACAAACATAACACAGACTTGAATATTTATCTGGTCTTGGTATAAGTAAAGTTTTCATCATGTAATGGAAAGGAAGAATTCCTTATTAATAGGCTAAAGATTTGCTGCCCTGAAAGTTAAGACACTTATAAATTTTAAAATATGGAAAATATTTTCAATATCTATGACAAACATAAACTTAATATAGTAACCACATGAAATGTTACTTTAAATCACTTTAAATCATTTCTCTTACAGGAAAAGTTTTCAATTAGACCTTGCCTTGGTATGTCTTATCTTTATTGAATATTGAAAGAAATATTGAAAGCAGTTGATAAATGAAAAGGAGGAAAACATCTGTAATGATCAAAAAATGTAAATTAAAACTACAGGATAATTTTTTCATTCTGTTGAGTTAATATAATGTTTTCCAATGAGAATATAGTAACTTCCTTTTGGAGGAAGAATTAAAATTTTCACTTTTACTGATGATGTTATTGTATTTTAAAATATCATGAAGAAAAAAATTAATATCTATAACAAAAATCATAATATTTACCTACCAATTTGTTCTGGGGAATGTTATCAAAATGTGTACAAACTGTATTCTCAACAGGAATCTAGTTACAGTACAGCACAAAGTCAGAGTGCCTGGGTTTGATCCTGTTGCTTACTAGCTGTGATTTCTAGACACTCATTTATCTCTTTGAGTCTATTGTTTCCTGTCTATATAATAAGAATCATGGAAGAACCTACTTCAAACAGTTTTATTGACAACTAATTTAATGTATAAAGTTCTCAAAATGTATTTGGCAATTAGTAAGTGCTGCATAAATTCGTTATATTTGTTCTTATTAAATGAGATAACGCAGTATACTTCATAGACTGCTTAGTAGGTAGAGGGAAAGAGGGGAGAGGGAGAATGACAGAATGAGACCCAAAATTGGTATCAATTTTATTATTTGCATGCCATTGTAAAATAGCCTATACCATGTCAATGAAATCTCTTCAGGACTGAACTTGATTAACTTATATTATACAAGATTTTACAAAATCCAAATGTATTATAAAACTATTATTTTATGATAAGAGTAACAAAGACAATAGATTAGCTCAATTAAAAAATGTTAACAATAAGCTTATAAATAATATGGTAATTAAAATATTCAAGCTTTTTTTCTTCTAGCTATGAGAACAATGTCATTTTGAGCTACGTTATTATATTGATATGTTTATGTGTGTCCAAGTTTAAGAACATTAGTACATAGACTATCAACACAACTTGGTGATGATAATTTGTACTTTTTTGTATTCTTACCACTGTGTGTCTCTATCGACATAGTGAGCCCCACAGTTGCTTGAACTTATACTCAATAAAATCTATCTATCTTCAATTACCAGGAAACACAGTTTACATACAGGGAAATGTGCTCTAATTATCCATTTGCGAAGAGCTGTATAAACATGATTCTCCTATTGAGGAATGTTTTAGTCACCTTTTCATCTCTATAATAAAATACCTCAGATAAAGCAGGTGTGGTGGAGTATCCCAATAATCTTAGCATGCTGGAAGACTGAGACAGAAGGAGTCCAAGTTTGAGCCCAGGCTGGGTAATTTAGCAAATCAGCATATCTTGTCTCAAAATTACAAAAAAAAGTTTGAAAGGGTCTGATAATGTAGCTCAAAACATCTGGTTTAATCCCTACTAATGCATTCACACATACACATACATCAAACGAACAAACAAAAATCCTGAGATAATTTAAAGAAAGATTTATTATTTACTCTATCTCATGATTTCAGAGGTGTCAGTCAATGGTTGATATGGTTGACTGACTTCATTGTTTCTGGGCCTGTAATGAGACAGAATATCACCACAAGGAGCACTTGTGGTGAAGCACAGCAGCTCACCTCAGAGGGACAGTGTTATATTCTCCCAAGGCACAGCCCCAGGACCTTCTTCCTCCTAAGAGGCTCCAACTACTAGAAATTCCTCTACTTCCCAATAGCATCATCATCTGGGGATCAAGCTTTCACACGCTAGCTTCTGGGAGACCTTTCAGATCTAAACATGACAGGGAAGAAATTGCTTCATTTTTGGAGAGACATTCACTGCCAGAAGTTATTGCACTTTCTTCTATTTTCTTGAAATGGACCATGAGTAAACTTACAGTATCTCTATGTAAGCAATTTTCCTATATAGTCTGACCTCTCAGAATTTGTTAATAGTGGTTATGATAAAATATTGTGGGAAGATATGCATTAAAAATATTTTCCCTTTACCAGCTGAAGGATACCTGTCAGTTTTTCTTTGAAAGTAATACTGAGTATGACAAATGCCCTTTTAAAATCTAGTACTATTCCATCAGAGTAAATATTGATTATAAAAACTATATACACACAGCTATCGTATTACCTGAAAAAAAAAGATAAGTATTCATTGAATAGTAATGTTGAGTTTTTGAGATTATATCAGATGTAAAATATTTTAAAATTATTTCATTTAATGTTTAGTATCAAAATTTGTGTGGATTTTAAAATAAATTTTCTCATTTGAATGCAGGGTATGTGCAATATACTCATAAGGTATTGAAAAAAGTACACAAAACAAAGGTACTATCTACATGATGTGCACAGAAAAAGACCAAAAGTGTTATCTGTGAAAGCAGAGAAAAATTTGGCTTGCTTGACTTTTTGTATCAAGCATGCTACAGCAATCTTTTGATTCTAATATGAAACTATAGTAAGGATCATTGCACTAATGCATGAGGATTTGTGATAATGTTGCAGAAATTTTACTGTCAAAACTGAACTGCAGTGTAATGACTTTTGTTATCATGGTTTCTAATAACTATTCAGCATGAATTGACCCTACATATGTTTTGCTGCACTAATGTGTCAGTAATTCAGAAAGAAAAAAAGAGAATAAAAAAGTCAACATAATGTAATGTATGATTTCATTATGAGCTTTATATTAATATTGTTAAGACAATTATAACAAAATGTAAACTATAGGTAAGGAAGTAAAAGCTAAGCTATGTTGTAAGGTTTTGGCCCAATAAACTGATAAAATACTTTTAATATGCTCTCTTTCTCACCCTGGGCACTGGACATGAATTGGTCTCATACTGTTCCCTCAGTATCTGATTGTTACTCTTTGCTCTTGAATCTTTGACATACTTTTCTTCTTCTTCCTACAACATAGTAGTTTCTTCTTCCTTTTATGGACTGTCTTTTTACTGTTTTTTTTCCTACATTTTTATATCTCTCCCTCTTCTTTGTAGTACATTACCATTTCAACATTTCTATTTCATTGCAATAAAAATAAGCAACAATGGTTACTGTTCTAGATGGGCATGGTGGCACATGCCTGTAATCCCAGCACTTGGGAGGCTGAGGCAGGAGGATTGCTATGAGTTTGAGGCCAGCCTGAACTGCATTGTGAGACCTTGTCTCAAAATGACAAAAAAAAAAAGAAGGAAAGAAAGAAAGAAAGAAAGAAAGAAAGAA
>RJWT010046566.1:0-11438 GCA_004365215.1 Cuniculus paca | reverse complement strand
CAGGTAAAAGAAGAAATGAAAAACATAATAAAAGAATTACTAAGTATCTCTAAAGAAGACACAGATAAAAAAATAGAGGAGCATAGGAAAACCATGAATGAACAATATAAGAGAGATTTAGAATGCATGAAACAGACTCAAAGAGATATCCAGGAAATTAAAATCTCCATTGAAAGCTGGAGAAACCACGTGAAAGAAACTGAAGACAGACTTTTAAACCTTGAAGACAGGTTTGCAGCTTGTGATTATGAAAGGAAAGGTCTCTTAAAAATAACAAGAATTTAGGAAGTAACAGTTCAATGACTGCAAGACAATTCAAAGAAATGTAAGAATTAAAAATGTGAGAGAAAAAGCAGGGGTCAACACAAATGACATCAGGACCCTATTTACAGAAATAATTTCAGAGAACTTCCCAAGTATGGAAAAAGAAAGTGACATTCAATTAAGTGAGACATATAAAACTCCAGCTAGCCATAACCAAAACAAATCTACACCCAGATATATAATAATCAAGATCCCAGAAATTCAACTCAAGAATAGAGTATTAAAAGCTGTTAGAGAAAAGAAACAGATCACTTATAAAGGAAAACCCATCAGAATCATGGCAGACTTCTCAACACAAACCATCAAGTCAAGAAGAGGCTGGAGTGAAGTGATGCAAGTCCTGAAAGAAAACAACTTCCAACCCAGACTGATGTACCCTGCAAAACTTTCTTTCCAAATTAATGGAGAAGCAAGATACTTCCATGACAAAGAACAACTCAAGGAATTTATGACCACCAAACCAACTCTACAAAGAATACTAAAGGGCATTCTAGAGAGAGAGAAAAAGGACCACAGTCTCAGGAACAATGTCAGAGGGGGACCATCAAGTGGGGCCAGTCAATTGAATAGAGAGGAAAACTAGGGGGCCAATGATAGGAAAATAGCATGGCAGAGACAACGCAGTGCAAGAGGGCCTCAAGACACCAATAGAAAGAAATATAGGCAGAGTGGATCAGGAGACAGGATCCATCAATATGCTCTATACAAGATACACATTTAACTAGAAAGAAAATTCATAGATTGAAAGTCAAAGGAGAGAGAACAATGCCCTATGTGACAGGGAGCCAGAAAAAAAGTAGGGGTAGCATGCCCATCAACTGCAGAATGGATAAGAAAGACATGGAATTTTATGTGGTGGAAACCTACGCAGCTATAAAGGAAGATAACCTCAAGGCTCTTGTAGCTGGATAGAGGCAACTTGAGATCATGCTCATGGATTAAATGGTTCAGAGTCACATGGGTGAATTTTGTGTTGTCTCCCTAGTATAACAAACTAAATGAGTTAGTGGGATACAAAATGCACAATACATAATGGGAAAGTCAAAGGGGAGGAATTGTCTAAAAAGGGAAGTAAGTGACCCCTGTTAATCTATTATCATGATTTGAAACTCATATTGTCTTCATTGTTCTGATTAGTTTCATTTTATTCTGATGTGTTTGATTTTGCTATATTTGATGGCATGGACAGCTATTTTAAAGATAACAAAATATATAATTGCAGCCATCGAGGATGTCCAATTATCTTGTTTAGAAACTCTGTATTGCTTTCATTGTTTTGTTTTGATTGATTTTACTCTATTCTGTGTTGTTTGACTGTACTATGTCTGAAGGTGTAGGCAACTATTCAGAAGATAACAAACATTACGGTAGCCACTGCTGTTTTACTAGTATCTTGAAGTTCTGTATTGCTTACATTGTTCCAATTTGTTTGTTTTGTTTTATTTTGTTTTTTTTTTTACTGGCTTTATTTTGTTGTATTTTGTTTGATTTTATCAATCTCTGGTGGTATGAGCAGTTATATTGCAGATAACAAGAGGCATTATGGTGGCCATTACCTATTGCTTTTTACCCTGTTTAGAAGTCATGTACCATGTTCATTGTTTTGTTGCAATTGACTACTCTGTTTTATTTTGTTTGGGTGTATTCTTTTCAAAATAAAATTTAAAAAAACTTTTCCTTTAAAAATCTGTGTAATATTCCAACTTATGAGTACTTCTTGCTTTCAAACTAAGACAATGTATAGACACTTTTCAAAATACTTATAGATATCTTCAGTGTTGAAATAGTATCTTCATTCAGATTGTCACTAAAATATACACTAACATCAAACTTGGCTTGCATTCCTTTGTTTATAGTGTCCCGAAGCTCATACCAGAATAAGTTAACAATTAAAATGCAAAAAAAATCTGCAAAATTAATATCACTGATATTAATAACCCAAGATGTTGTCTTATTGAAACTAAACTGTTTCTTAAAACATGAACATGGTGCATGCTTAGTTAATGTTAGGTTGAATTTTTATTTTATTTTATTTTATTTTATTTTAAAGAGAATAAAACCTAACAAAATAAAACAAAATAAAGCCAATCAAAACAAAACAGTAGCAGAGATACAGAACCTCAAAACAGGATAATAGGAAATCAACAATGGCTACCATACTATATCTTGTTATCTTCAAAATAATTGTCCATACCATCAGCCATAGTAAAACCAAATAAAACAAAACAGAATAAAACTAATCAAAACAGAAGATTGAATGAAACAAAACAATAAATTGGAATAAAACATAAAGTGAAAACAATATTGGATTTCAAAAACAAAACAGAAGGAAATCCCCCATATTTGCTATATTGCATATTGTTATCTTCCTAATCAATGCTCAGACAACAGCCTTAGGCCTGCAAAGTCAATCAAACAATACAAGCATTTAGTTGTTTTTGTACCTCTGTTACTGTCAACTCAGCCTGTCCTCTAAATCAGCCGGTTGCTTACATTGAGGGTTGGGCGGGGATTCTTAATTCTCAGCCTGCATGCCAGTTGGCTCATGGGAAGGGTGAATTTGCTTCTTGCTGTACTCCACCCAGACCTAGCATGGCTTCTGCCCACTCATGGGAAGGGCAAACTGGCTTGTCTCTCTTCCTGGGCTCCAGGTTGCATTTTTAAATTCTGCATTATTATACTACCTTGTGGTATGTGATGATTCAGTTATTCTATAGATTTTCTGTTTGAACTATGTGAATCATTCATTACAATACCATATAAATTTTACCCTTGCTCAGTGGTATAGTTTATATCTAGATGTCCCCCCAAAGTCTCTTGTGCTCATGGGGCTTCTGAAAGGTGATTGGATCATAATGATGTGACAGTCACCTGATGAGTTTATAGATAAATATAGTGTTAGGAGGTGGCACTTGGTTGGAGATGGAAGGCCCCTGGGGGCCTGGTCTGGAAGGGTATATCCCCTTCCACTTCTCCCTTCCCTCTCTCTTTCTGCTTCCTGGTCACCCTACCAACAGCCGCTTTTCTTCTGCCATGCCCTTCTGCCACACCACACTTTTTAATGTCAATTCCTCATATTGTCAAGGTTTCATGGAAATGGATAATTTCTTATATTGGGAAAAAAGAAGCAATGGGGTGTCAACTGCACAAGTTTTATATATGATATTTTTATAAAATCTTAAAGGGCAAATTCTTTGTCCTAAGAAGTCTTTGTGTATAGAGTATTCCCTACAGATGTGACATAAATACAGGACTGTTCATCGTATCCCTGGAACAGTCTAATTAATATACAATAATGAACTAGTTATGCATGTTAAGGAATAGCCACTCAACAAGTGCTATGTTTTAATTTAGCTATTTGAAAATATATGTGAATCTTATTCTGTGATGTAGTATTGTGTTTATAATGCATTGCTAAATTTTTAAAAAGCAAATTACAAAAACATATTACTCCATTCTCCAAATTAATACATGCTATATGTTAGTGCACACATGTGTACATGAACCCATATATTTACAAACACAGACAATGGACAAATTGCAGTGATTCCCTCTGGTTGTTAGACTTTTAAGTGATTTGTATTCTTTCTCTTTTTATGTAGTCATTCTCTAAAATACATATAATAGAAATGAAGCTATTTTTTAATTTAATAAAAATGTATCCATGCCTTTACAGTGACCTAAAATAAAATCCTGAGAGTTAGAAAAGGTTTTCAGTTTTTACCAGGTTTCATTTTTAAAGTAGGTTAAGCTCGTAATAAAACTCACACAGATTTCTTTCAAGTTATTTCTGGGATCACTCTTTCTGCTGTGTTGAAATTTGCATTTATTTACATTAATACGTGAATTTGCCACTCAGTTGTTTCCAAGCACAATCTAGAACTAAAAATTCTCAAAGCCAGAAGCTAGGTTGCATATCTTCAATTTTTCTTCTTCAGCATTTTGAACATTGCAAGCATTCAAGAAATACATATCACATATACCATATTTGTAGTTCAGCCCTAAGTTGTTATTCGCCTCGAGTTCATTAAGACAATTCCTATTTCTCAGATACACTCTGCTCGTGGAGCCCTTTAAGCATCTTCTGTTAGAAACAGTGAAATTCATAGACTAGGATGCGCTTGTGTGTTCTGAGAAAAACTGGCACTTTAGCTAAGAATGACACAGCATAAATATTTTCCTAAGGTGTTTTCAGAGACACATAAACTTACTTATCTGCCTTTAGTGCGTACAACTTGAAAGTCACTAACCTAAAGTGTTGCACTGTCTCACAGTTTAAGCATTAAACTGTTAACAATCAAAAAATCTTAGGAAGTTTTGCTCTTTAATATGTAAATTTCAGCTAAGAGCATTCGTTTACAGGCAGCTGTTGCCTTTAATATTTCAACTTCTTCATGCTGAGATCTTTAAAACCGATCCACTTTTCAGAACTGCTTTCTCATTAAATATCATCTTACTAATTACCAAGTAATAACTCTTCTCTCCTACCTGGGAATTACAGAGGAAAGGAGGAAACTTAATAGATTTTGAACAAACTATTAAAATATATTCTAATTCTGAATCTTATTTTTAAAAGTATAAATGGAGAGGTTAGAAAAATGGAATTTTCTGCTTCCTGTTGCATAGCACACATCATTTGGATGTTGTTTCTCATCTCGTCCCACAACTCGCACTGTCCACTGTAGGGTCAGTGGAACCTCTGTGGTTAGGTCAGCTCCACAGGAAACATAAAAAGTCATGGTCTTTTGATGAATTAGAGATAAAATAACTTACAACCCCCCCAAAAAAAGTCCAAAGAAATGAAATATTGTAGTAACAAGGTACCTGTCTTTCCTGTGCCCCTTCTTACTTTTGAATTAGGGGGATAACGATGTTTTGCAACCATAAGTATTAAATAATCCATATACATCATGTGTTTTTTTTGTTTTTTGCCTTGTGAGACAATACTAGTTTTAGTTTGTCCCTATGTGACTTCACGTTCGCTTTCTTTGACTTTTCACTATATAAACAAAAAGAGTACACAGCCGCTTTGGTAGCTGTAATCTCCTGGTTCCCAAGACACCACCTTTCATCAGAGTCATCCATTAATCAGTGAAAACCTTAACTGGCATCTGGAGGTCACCGCTTTTCTTATTTATAAACTTGTCACAAACACACACACACATGCAACACACAAGAACTGCTCAGTAGAATTTTGTGGCACAATAATTGCTCAGTAGAATTTATGGAATGAATGAATAACATCTAATACACAGTGTTGGAAGCGTCCCGGAAGACATCATTTCACTCTGAGAGAGGAAGGTACATAAGACAGGATTCCTACTTGTCACAGATTAAGGGGAGGGGCAGAATTCTCCAGGGAAATGCAGAAGAATGAATGAGGCAAAGCAATGGCCCAAAAGGATATAAGCAACTCTCCTGAAGCTTCATGAGGCTTTAGCGTGACTCGAAAGTTTGAACTATGACTTGGAAGATAGAGAAAGTTCTCCAAGCAGAAAGCCAGGCTAAAAGAAGGAGGTGTGGAGTACACCTACTTTGAAAAACTGGCATTTTCATACGTAATTAAGCACATATTGCGTTTACAGTCTGACAGTTCTACCCCTAGGTACTTACCTAAATAAAATGAAAAGATAGCCCCTCAAAAATGACACAAGAATGTTTATGATTGTTTTATTTACAAAAACTGAAACAGCCCAGTATTTGTGTCATGCAAATAAGGCAAACATATACGATGCAAACTAGTCCACAATGAAGAAGAAGAATCTTCTGATTCACTCAATAACATAAATGAATTTCAAAAGCATACGTTGGCTAAAGTAGCCAGATATGAGTATATATCACTTATATGAAACAAAATCAGCTGACAGTCATAGAAATCAGAACACTAGTTTTATGAGAGGTAGGGGGAATCGAGTGGAAGGAAGCACATTCTGGTATAATAGAAACGTCCCAAAGCTTCATCAGGATGATGTTTCAGAGGTGCACACATTTACCAAATTGTAAACTTAAGATCAGTCTCACTATATGTAAATTTTCCTCAATAAAAATAACAAACTAAAAAATTAATGAGGCAATATTGAAACCAAACAAACAAATGCATATGAGGCTGAACCACTGTAATATGGTGCAGGACACTAAATATGCCACTCCAAAATATGCTTCTATCTTTTAACTATTTTTAACTGATTAATTTGATAAGTAAGAGACACAAGAGAAGCTCAGAAAATGGAGCAGAAGTTATTCTTTGGTAAGCAATATTTACATCTACAAACATAACATCTTTTGTAAAGGCAGGCAGAAAAAGATGTCTAAATCACCAGTTACTTACCAGGGGTGACCTTAAATTTGCATGACAAAACCTCATCTTTGTTTAAGGTGCTTTCCTGGGTCCCCTCTCTAAAACTGAGCTCCCCAACCCTTCTCTCTTGTTAGAGCCAAAAATAGTATTTCGGTATGAATTATAAATGACAGCTTAGAGAATTACCTGGGTATTCCCCATGTATACATGAGGCACACATGTTAATACACTTTTCTTTATTTTTGTCTTGCTAAATCTGTCCTTTGTTACAGGGGCACCAGCCAGTAAATTTTAGATGAGTAGGAGCAAAGGATACTTTTCCTTCCCCGAAAGAGAAAATTGCCAGTACTTTAGCAGTGATGGAACACAGTGTTTGAACAGGGAAGCGATAGGAATAAACCTGAAAAGAAAACCAGTGTAAAACTGGATTGAAAATATTCTAATTTTCTGGTTAAAGAAAAATGGAACTTGTCTCAAAAACAAACCTTAAAAAGCTAAAGAATGATCGAATAGCCAGAAATCCCCAGAAAGACTTAGAGACTCATATCCTTATGTGTTTACACATCAAGGAGAAATGAAACCCTAAACCTTGAAATGACCAGTAAAGCTGTCCCTCCCTGTCCCAACAAGTGAAAGGGCAGTGTGCAGCCTATGTGAACTCTCAAGTTCAGGGTTCTCCTGCAGTAGGGACTCTCACACTCCCTTCACATACCACCTCCCGCCACATGCTGAATAACATCTGGATCTCCTTATGAAGTAGGAGATTAGGGCTGGGGCAAAAACCAATCAAAAAAACTGAGCAGAATCTGTAAAAGTCATGGAGAAGACACATGAGTAGAACAAAGGACCCAGAATGACTCTGAACTGTGCTTCTGAGCCCTGTACAGGAAACCAATCAGAAAAGTGCTATTTTCAAAGCTTCCTTTATAGGCGTAAGCCAAGCAAGTCTTTTGATAGGACAGTTTAAATCTGGTAACAGGCCAAGGGAGTTTTTGATAGGACAACCATCCAGGAATTTCAGTTACAAAAGACCCCTTTCCCTAATCCTTTCCACCTTTGCAGGTCTGTTCACTAGTCTACTCTCGATCTGTAGAGTGTACTTCTTTTCAACCTTCCATAAATGTACATTGCTGCTAGCTTTTGTGTGGGTTTTGTTCAATTTTTATTCAGCACACCAAGAACCTGAAAAGAATTCCCCTGGGACCCGCAATCCAGCAACAATGGATCTCCTACGAGTTATTGGGTGTGGCAAACTAGTGCAGTCACTGCTGTAAGTAATAATAACTCATCTCTGCCCCAGAAACCTTAAATTTGCTTTCAAGATAAATATAAATAAGACATTAAAAACTTATCAAACAGGAGCCAGACCATAGGAGCTTTCTATAAGTGTCTAGATTTATCCCCTTGTCAGTGGGAAAGCAAATGAAGGTCACAGAACACAAAGAAATCATACTTGAGCATGGAAAGATCACTTGGACAGTGCTATGGAGAATAAATCTAACACAGTTATTACTAAAGGTAGCAAGATGATTTAGAAGACAACTGCAATGGTCCAGGAAGGAAATGATGAAATAAATGCTGGTAACAGAGAAAAATCAAATGAAACAGGCATGAGCAATGTCATGAAGGGAGGATCGAAAGAATTTAAACTCATCGGTTCGAGGACTAGAGAAGGAACTATCATGATACCCTCCACTGCCTGGTGGGATGCTGCCTTAGTTACTTTCCCATTGCTAGGACAAAATACTTCATACTCACAATTTATAAGAGGAGAGTTTATTTCGACTCGTAATTTTTAAAGGATTCAGTCCAGAGACAGCTGGCTGCAAGGCAGGAAGGGCATAGTGGAAGGGTTTGATGGAGGAAAGCTGCTCACGTGGTGGCAGCTGGGAAGTAAAGAGCAGACAAAGGAGCCAGAGAGGGAAACTGATCCTTCCGAGTCACACCCACAATGAACCACCTCTTCCAAATAGACCCTACCTAGGTAATAGCACATGTAGCTGTGGTTTCATCAAATCTGTCCACTGATGAGCACAGTGTGCCCATGATTCAATCACTTTCCACACACATAAAAATTTGGAGGGACATTTTAGGCATAAATCATAACAGATGCCATTAAAGACATCTGAGCAAAACTCCCAAGACACCAACTTTTCGCCCTTCCCTGACCTCTACCGGGCCTCTGCACTTGCCGGTTTGTAAAGTCCTTCCCTCATCCAAGTGGAAGACCTGTGCTCACCTTCCACGGGAAGACTCAAGAGGTCTCCTGTGCGGCAAATAAAGTAGGCTGGTATTTATCAGTCCCAGAGCTAAGATTCTACAGTACTTAGCAACGTCTCTACTTCATCACTTACATTTTTGGGTGGTGATTGTGTTTTCATACCTGACTTCCTCACTAAGCTATGAGCTCATGGAACACCTGCTTTACTCTCCATTGTATTCTCAGCACAGAGCAGGAGGCTGGCACAAAGTGGGAGTTGAATAAATATGTGTTATTAAATTCATAAACATTGCTCAAAGTCACAGTTATGAAAGATCAAGAACCAGAACATGTGGAACATGTTACCTCATTTCCCAGGCTTCCTACACCACATCAGGGACACTCTGTCCTCAATAAATTCAGGCAAATCATTTGAGCCTCTCTCCCTTATTTCTCATTTTTAATCTAATAAAATATAAACCTTGTAAGACTTTAATAAAAAAAATGAAATAAAGAATGAACTTTATGCGCATGAGCTTTTCAAGACATGGAACTGAGAGATCTATTGCTCTCTTAGAGGGACCTAAATTTGGGGCCTGAAAACTAATGATACCTAATAGATACTATCACCTTGAGGCCACCCTATGTATGTTTGATTCATGATTACTTTACCTTGGTGGGATGACATTCAGTAAGATAATACAGAGAAAAGCATGATGACACACACACAGGACTTGTTAAATAAAAGCTACACTTCTGCCTCTCCAGTCACACATTTTATATTTTATTACTCTACAATAATTTTTATTTACAGGTGTCTCTAAACAAACTGTTCGAATTTTCACAGCCTCATGAAAGTCACAAACATGGTCGATTTCCTCAAATTAATGGGCATTGAATTTCATGACACAGTTAAAAATTTGCTTATACTGCATAGAAAATAAAACTATGGCAGGAGAAAAAAGTGTTTCTTCTTCTCAGGTACATAGTAGCACATAAAATATACATTTGGTGCATATCTAGTCACTGTCTCTAATAATTTGGTAAATAAGGGAAAAGATCAAAACAGTATGACAAGAATGTACAAAATGAATACAGTTCACTGTTCTAAATATGGTAACAATAGATGAAACATGAAGATTGCTCAAGTTGAGGACATTATATTTATTCTCCGCTGAGCACCTGTTATTAGCTCTTAATAAAGATAGAAACGCTGACTTTCATTCAGTGCCAAAAAGCCGGGCCCAGAATGGGAATTATTCAGACAGTGGCACTGCATTTCGATGGTGTCAAATGTTATAACTTGAAACAAGCTTCGAGCCTGGAGCATAAATATGAGAGGAGCCATTGATCTGCATTGCTGCTTTCCTCAGCCTCACTATGAGAATTTTATCAAAGCTCATATACAACTAACAATAAGCAAACCAGGACTAGCAAGGTGAATCTAGGCTACATACAGGAATTCCACTTGTACTTCATTCGGAATGAAGGATGCCTCGAGAAAGCTTGTCCCTAGACTAAAGAAATGCCCAAGAACAGGGACAGTGGAAAGAGAGGCAGGGGAGCATACGTAGGGGAAGCCTAATGAGAAAAGATGGCAGGGTCTTGCTGCGAGGTCCACTCACATCACAGGCCCTAAGTCATAAAGAAACACCCTGCTCCAGAGGTCAGCACTTAGTGAATACCTACTGTTGTGATTTGGATCTGGAAAAGCCTCGAAGTCTCAGGTGCTCAGAGGCAAGGCTCACAGAAGGTGAATGGATTGTGAGGGCACCACATCTAGCTTCCTGTTAGGATCTGGTTAAAGGTAGGCCATTGAGTGCATGACTCAGAAGAGTATGTCTCCTTTTATGGCTCCTTACTCTATCTCTCTGCTTCCTGGTCACCAAGACATGAGCAGCTTTCCTTGACCCAGGGACTTCCACCACACAATTCCTGCCTTGGATCCAGCTGAACAGAAACCTTAACTATGAGCCATAATAAGCCATTAACTTGTGGGTGTTGAGTATTCAGTGCCAGAGATGAAAACATGACTAAGATACTGACTCTATACCAAGATCTTTATTAGAACGTTCCACTTATCTTAGTTCATCCAAATTTCCCTAAACCAATAATTCCATATTATTTCCATGTTACAGATAAGGCAACTAAGGGCACAGAGTTTAAGGGACCCAATGTCACATGCTAAGAAAAGATTATAGGTAAGATATAACTTTGATCTTTCCTTCCATGACCCATGTTACATGCACCATACCACAGAAGCATTACTCCAGAATGTCAAAACTCACAAGGGCTCTGCCCAGGGGTAGGCAGGGGATTGGGATAGAGGGAGAAGGGCTGTGCCCATAGTGACTGGAAGGGGGACCGAACAGGGCCGTCCTGGGAATGTTCTCAGCCTGCACTGCTGATTTACTGAGTATTTGTATTATCATTATTATACTTTAGAACTTAACACGTTGTTACATAGTCTTTTATATATTAAGTAATTCATAAATGTTTCAAGATTTTATTTCTCTAGGAAAATGTAGGGGATGAAAAGTGACTACCAAATCCTAAAGACACCAATAAATTCATACTCAGACCCTTAGCTGCTCTACTATCAGGGTTGTTCGCTGA
>RJWT010046565.1:0-11440 GCA_004365215.1 Cuniculus paca | reverse complement strand
AATGGTGAGTTTCTCCCCTTGGAGGAGCCGACTTCTCCTGAGGGACCAGAGCCACATCCATCAAGGTAAACACCCCCCTGCCCAGAGTGCCTCTCGCCCATGCTTTCTAGCTCTGCCAGCTCAGAACTGTCTGTTCCTGAGGACTGGGGCTGGGCTGGCTCTCCAGCCAGATCGATGGATGACTTCAGAGAGACTGACGCCTGCCAGCACCAAGGCTGTCCTCAGAGAGGTCTGAGGCTGTGCCGGAGACCGCTGCCTGCCTGTGCCCCCTAGCTGACCTCTGGATGCCAGGGCACTGGCTGTGCAATGGAGACCCAGGGCTTGTGCCAACCCCTCACTAGGTGACAAAACAGAACCTCAGCTTTTCACTATGTGAAATGGGGGCGTCTGGCTGGTACATGCCTCCTGCAACACGCTGAGGACACAGAGGGTCTCTCTTACCATTTGGCCCTGTACACGGGCACATCATGGGCTGGGGTCTTCTCCTTACCTCCACCCTGTCTCCATTTTTCTATGCTGGAGCTGTCCTGTGGGACTTTCTGCCATGGTGAAAATGTCCTATAATCTGACCTGCCCCCGAAGTAGCCATGAGCCTTCCGTGGCAACTAGGCACCTGCCATACAGCCAACGCCAACAAGCCTCTGAACTTTTCCTCTGAATTAACTTCAATGTACATCAGCCACACGTGGCGAGTGGCTACCCTACTGGACTGGTCTAAGCAGCCTTAGACCCAGCCTTGCCATCCTCTACTCCCTGGCTGTGAGTCACGGAGTTGTTAAGGAAGCCTGGGAGCAAAACTCTGGCTAAAGAGCCATTCAGGATCACCTCTCGCCTCTCTCAATCTTTCAGTTCCACTCATCTTAAAAGTTTCTGGGGACTGAGCACGGGCTGGGTGCTTAGCAGAAACTCATTCAAGGCTGATGCAGGTCCAGCAGTGCTCTTTTGATCCCTGTCAGCTCCCACAAGAACAGGAAACAGTTCTGGGATCGCTTCTGCCTATACAGTCACTAAGAGTCACCGAGCATCCAGCACCTGCCAAGCACTGGGGTACACAGTGATGAGTAATGTGCAGCCCCTGCCCCAAGGAGCCCTCCATCCCCTGGGTGGTCTCCAGCATATGGGTTTTCCCATCTGAAACCAGGGCTCGCAAGTCCTTGGGTGCATGAGGACGTGATGGGAGAGTGGGCAAAGGCAGGGTTGTGCACGGGTGCAGGGACCTTAGAGGAAGCAAGTCTCAAACTCTGCAGGCTGCTGCTTCCGGTAAAGACCCAGATTCTCACCAAAGCATTGCTGTTTAGTGGTTTCTCACGAAGGAAGTTCAGGGTAAAAATAGCTCAGAAGGGACTCAATCCAGCTAGTTACAGGGTAGTCACTGCCTGGCTAATTCATGAAAAAGGGGAACAGGCTTTCCAGCAGTCATATGGCCCCCAAGACTCATCTCCCCCTGTGGGATGGGGGCATTCCACTCTGTAGGGGATGGGAAATCAGCTTCAGGACTAGAGAGCTCCAAGAACTGGAGAAGCCTGGGTCCTTCCACACCATCTGGGGTCACCCTGATTTCCGGATGACACAGCCTTGCTCCCTTCAATTCAATCCTTGGCCCGATTTCCAGCCACTCTGTGGCCCACTCTCAAGGAGGGCCATTGAGAAGCACTCTGGCACCAGCTCCTTGCCAGCTGCCTCACACAACCTTCCTATTGCAAGAGCCATCGGCAATACTCACAGCCCATCTGGCAATCCAGCCTGGTGGTCAAGGACAGGGCACCTGGGCCCCTACTCTAAGAATGATGATCTCCCTAAGCCAACAGGAGGTGCCCTGGTGTCCCACAGCTGGTTCTCATTTAAACCCAGGAACTGGGACCCATCTGGGGCCTACTCACCAACACAACACCAAAGCCACACGCAGGGGACCTCTGGCATTTGCCCTTTAAGTGTTCTGGAAAACGCTTTTTCAAGGTCTTGTACAGGATGCTCAGAGCCTCAGGTCGGAAGGGACCTTTCAGCCTGGAGTGCAGACCCATCCCTCCCTACTCCTCCTCTTGCTTCCCAGCATACACTTGCCAGGAGCCCGATCTGCACCCACCACCTCTGGAAAGGGAGCCCTGCCACGCGAGTGGCTCCACCAGCGCCAGTGGGAGGCTCTGGGTGCTTGTAGCACCAGGGCTGCATCCTGACAAAGGATCAGTCTTAAGTTAAGACCCTCAGCCTCTGCCTCCACCAAAGGCTTCCTGGCTGATTCTTGTTTCTGCAAAGGACGGAGCCTTGTAAAATGTCTGCTGGAGAGCCAACACTCCACCTTTGGGAGAGGGACATGGGGAGCGCCTGCCACCGGGCTCGAGGAGAAATGATGGCCCCCCCCTGCGTGGACGCACAAAATGGGCCCGGTACACGCCGGTGCCACTCTCGCGGCCAAGCCTCAGGCTGACACCATGCAGCACACGGCGCTACCCACAATGCACTGGCCCTCCTCTGTCACACACAGGCACGCACACTCGCCCCCGCGCCCGGAGGGAGCCCGGGCTCGGCCCGCGGCGTCCGGCGCCGACCCCTCTGGCCCCACACTCACCTACAAGTTGCTCTGGCCGCCGTCCCGCCCTGGCGCCCGCGGGGTTTGGGGGCCGGCCCGCAACCGCCGCGGCGAGGACTCAGGGCAGGGTTCAGCCCGCGCCGAACAAAGGCTGCGCGCAGGCAGCGGGCGCCGCCTGCATCCCCACTTCGCGCCCGGGCGGCGGCGGCGGCAGCGGCGGAGACGCGGGGGCCCGGGAGGCTCCGGCGCCCGCTCGCTCCGCGCTGCCCGCTCCGAGGGCGCCCCGGCTCCCGCGCTCCCGCTCGCTGCCGCCCGCCACCGCCGCCGCCGTCCGGCTACCGCACCGCACACATCAATTATTCATCGCCCGTCTCCAGCTTCCCGGGCGAAGCCAATCACAGGCGGAGGCTCCGCTAATGGGGCCGCCGCCGAGGAGGCAGCCAGCCGCGCGCCCGGGCGCAAGCGACAGCCCTCCAGGGACGGGGATGGGCTGGGGTGCGCGGGGGGCGGTGGCGCACTGGGTGCGCTGGCGAAACTTCCCAAGGCCCGGGCCCCCGCGGGCGTGACCACCCACCCTGCGTGCGCCCGCGTGGGGCTCGGGGCTCGGGGGAAGCCAGGCGCGTCGCGGCTGGGGGAGGGGAGGCAGGAGGAGGAGGAAGAGGAGGAGCGCGGGAGGAAGATGAAAGGCGAGCAGACCTGCCTCGGCGTCTCCAGGGAGCCCCGGCTCGCGCGCGCCCTCTCCGCCCCGCAGCCGCGCCGTCCGCACCCCCGCCCCCCAGTCGGCCGCCCGCACTCACTCGCGCGCGCGGACCGCCAGCCCAGCCACTTGACTGCGAGGGAGCTCGGCGAGCAAGGATCGCAGGCAGCTCACATTTCAAACTTGCAGGCAGGGGTGGTGCCGGTGCACGCCGCCGCCGAACGAACGCACGACCCGGCGAGCAGCGCTCCAAGCTCCGGGCGGGGGCGGCGGCCAGGCCCCTTCCCTCCCCCGCCGAGGCAATTAATTGCCAGCGCCACTTGTACGAGTGGGGCTCCCGGAGCGCTGTCGCCCGAGGGGGCCGCCGGGAAGGCGCTGGCAGCGCAGGATGACTTCGGGTGTCTCCCGCCCCCGGCCAGGCGGGCGAGTCCTCCCAAGGGTCATGCTAATGAGGGTCCCGGGCGGGGTGGGGGTGGAGAGAGCCGGACCGGAGGCGGCCTCGGCCCAGGGAGGGGCGGGGCAGGCTAGAGGCATCTGATTAAACCTTGGTCCGTTTAAAGGATTTTCGGAGCGGGTTAGGGGGCGGGGAAGGTCAGCAGCCTGGCATTTTACTTCCCTGGCACAGGGGGCCCAGTCACCTCTGGGATTCCCCGAGCGCGGGGCCCTGGACAGGGTGAACGCGCACGTTTGCTCAGGCTCCCCGACTTCGGGGAGTTCCTATGCGCTGCAGCCGGAGGCGCGAGGGAAGCCGGGGGTGGCTGCGGCGTGCGGCCCCGCCCCGCTCCGGGAGCTGCCGCCTTCCTGACATTGCATCCTGCGGTAGTTGCGGCCTCTTCCTTCCAGCCTGTCTGTCACAAGGGCTCCAAGCTTTGAGCTGAGCTTGCCAGCTCGCACTGTGCTGCCCCCGTAGACACGCTGGGAAGCTTACTCGTTCCCTGCTCAAAGGGCGTTCTTCCCTCCTCCCTCCTCAGAGGACACCTAGCCGCCTCCATCACCCCCTGGGGAGAAACTCTTTATTTTTATGGCCCCCTCCCCTAACCCCACAGTAAAAGTTGCTTGAATGGGGACCTAACTGGCCCTCAACAATTAGGAAGGTGAGCCCCCTTACTTCATCCCCAAAGAAAGGTAGCCAGGACCATCTTTCAAACCCAGCTCCAGGAGGTTGTGCACTGTCTTCACAGCAGCCAGCGCCAAGAGGTGGCAGGTCACTGCTCCTGGTTTTGTCCCCCTTTCTAGTCTGAGCCGCTGGTTTGTCCCTAAAACCTTGCAGTCTGTCGGGCTGCCCGCCCTGGAAGTGGCTGAGACAAATCACTTATCTAGAAATTATGTTCTTGCTCCTTGTTTGACATAAATCGTTAGCAGGCTCTAATCCCACCCACTACCACTTGAAATATCACTTTCGGGATGGCATTTGGAAATGCAGTTGTCACAGGCTCTCCCTCTGAGGAGCTGGTTAAGTGGATTAATTCATACTTCATAACTTGCTGCTTTTTGGACAAGAACTAGCTTCCTGCATTCGAGATTAATTGGCATCTCTTTCCTACAGGGCCAATCCCAGGGCCATCCTTCCTGCTCTGCAGGCCTTGCCCAGTTTAATCTCTTCTTGATTACAATGGCTTCTCTGGGGACAGGCTTTCACTCACTGAGACATTCGTGACTCCAAGCAGCCCCACAGGGATCTGGGACCCCTACAGGCCTGGGGAACACTCTCCCATTTTTTCCACTACAGGTCCCTCAGAAGGTAGGGCATGTACTCTGGCCCACGTTTCAGAAGAAAATACTGGACTAATGTCTCTCAGACCGGTTTCTATTCTATTGTTCATCTGGTTTTAGCACAGCACTAGGGATTGGTTGGGCCTTGATTTCCCAGAACCCAAACAACTCAGCCCTCAAATAACCGGAGTATCCCATCTCTCTTCCTCTCCTCCCCAAGCTCTGTGCAGTGAGGAGTCACAATTTTAATCTGAGCCTTAGTGCCTTCTCAACATCAAAGGGGATCTCTTGGGTTCATCCTTCAGTTACTCTGTGCATACTGGTATCACGAAGCCACACACACTGAGTTCAGAAAGACCACCCTTGCAGGCTGAGCCAGAATTTGGACTGAAATGGAGCAGAATTTGCACTGCAGGGATAGAAACCTGTTAACACGGCCCAGGAAGCTTTAATAAAATCGCCAGACTCACTGTCTCCATCCCCACCCTCACCTCCTAGTTTTTCTAGGAACTCACCAGGGAAGAAGTCCTGGGGTGGGACCTGAGAAGAGAATATACAACGGTTTAAGAATTCCCAGGTAGCCACCATGGCTGTAATTGCAGCATTTGAGAGGCTGAGGAGGACTGCTGGGAGTTCAAAGCCAGCCTGGGCCGCACAGTGAGTTCACGGCCAGCCTGGGACACACGGTGAGACCCTGCCTCAAAAGAAAAAAAAAATTCCCAAGTAAGTCCTCCACCCCAAAGTAAATACTCCCTCCATCATTTACATAGTTAGGAAAACAAATTGTTTGAAGCAACCACACAGCACCCCAAACAGGAGGCCTCTGAGGCCAAACTAGGCCGTTTCACGTGCTAATTTTGAAGCCAGCTCCTGGGCCCTCAAAGGTCTCTGTCCACTTGGTCATTAGCAAGCTTTTTAGTACGGCGCTCCTGGAGTGCAGAGAAATCGGGGCACTCCAACCAGCGCCTGCTTCAGAAGGCCCTTACTTGGTCCAAGTTCCAACTCCACTTCTCTAACTTTCAAAGCTGTGCTCAAAGGCCTGGGGCCCCGCACAGCCGCACCTCCCCGGGGCTCGCCTTGATAAGGATCTACAGCAAAGAGGCCGCAGACAAAGGCGCTGTGCGCCTTGGCGCGCAGACGCTCTGCGAGCTCTCCAAGTGACCTCGGCGAGGGGGGGCGGCCCCGGGGGAATGACTTGGGAGGGAGAAGAAAGGAAGAAGAAAGGGCGAGCTGCAGCCCGGCGCTGCGGCTCCTTGATGAATGCCCGCCAGCGCTCAGGAGGCCCAACGCGGGATCAATAGCAGTGGCTTTTCTCTGGGTATTTGAACTCCTCCTGCCGTGGTGAGAAGGAGCCGCCAATAAATCACAGAACTGCAGCCGGGAAGGCCCGGCGGCAGCGCGCTCCGAGAGAGGATGCTTGCTTCCTCTGGCTAGCAAGCCTGTCATCCGGAACCCACCTCAGCGGGACCAACTGGCTATAGGGGGAGGGGAACGCTGCAGTCAAGCTCGAGGCCCAGAGGAGGGGCCTCCTCTAGGGTTCCCCAGCTGCCCAAGGCAGGGATGGGCCACCTGGATCGTGTCCCAGCCCAGGGCGGAAGGGGAAAGGAGCCAAGTCACCTATCTGAGATGTAGGTCACCCAGGGGTCAAAAGTGGCTTCAGGCTGGGTGGCCTTCTATATAAGGCTTTGTGTAGTGGGAGGCCCAGGGACTGAGAGGGCACTCAGAAGGAAGGACCAGGACACAAAAGCCAGGCTCCCTAGGGCCTAGGGAGGCACTACCTTCTGACCCAAAGAACTCTCTGTCTTCCTCAGGTAGCACTGCTGATTCAGCAGGCCTGAACAAGGATCCCCAGGACCGGAGATGTCACCCATGCAGGCTTCAGCACTCAGAGGGAGGGTGACGTGGACCCAGAGGCCCCAGATGCAGGCCCACATGGATATGACAGGTATGAGCTGCCGAGGTTACCCATGCACTTGGGATGCACAGACAGAGCACAGAGTACAGTGTGGGCAACCATGGGGGCCTGGTCTCTGCATTGTCACAGTATAGTCACTACCTCGCCCACGGAAGGCTCGCCAGCAGCACGGGGGCTGGGGTAAGGGTGCCAAGTCAATGCCTCTGCCTGACACTATTCCCTCTGCCGCCTACCCCTCCTCCTTTGCCCTGGTCAGCCTCTTGGAATCTTATCTTGGGCTTAAAGATGGAAGGCACAGGTGAGGTTCTGCTTGCCTTCTGGCCAACACAGGTGTCCCTAGCCCTGCCCACACCTGGAGCATGGAGTGGAGGCCCCACACAGAACCCTGACTTCTCTTCTTCTGGTACTACTGGTAATGCAAGTTCATGACTATTGAGTGTTTGCTGTTGCCAAGCATGGATTCAGGCACTTTCCAAGTCTAAACACACTCACCAGCAGCCCTCTCTACTGAGGGAGATAATTATTTCTACCACACAGAGAGAAGCTGGGCACAGAGAGGTTTAGGTAACTCTGGAGGGAGTTGGGTTGAGACAAGAGTTTTGTTGTGTAGTCCAGACTGGCTTCCAACTTGCAACAATCCTCCTGCCTCAGCTTCCCAATTGCTGGGATTACAGGCATGCACCACCACGCCTGCTAAAACAACTGCAGAAGGATTTAAAGTACATGGCAATCTAGCAATGATGCCTGAGGTGAAAATCCTAAAGCGGGACGCTAAGACCCAGAGAACAGTGACCATGCAGGTCACAGAGAGCTGAGAGTTTTGATGAGAACTCTTGACCCCGCTATTTTATATCCTTTCCAGCACATTACGTTACAGAGACTAAAACTATTTCTTATGTTGCTTGTTTTTAAAGTTCAGCATCTGCGCATTCGTAAGCATCCACTTGACATGTACACTTGGCTGGGTCCCTGCCTGAGGGAGGCCGGGACATGCTGTGGACAAGACCTTCACACCTCCCAACCTCTCATTGCAGCCTGCGCCCCCTCCCCTTCCTGGATTCATCCGCAACAGTGCTGCTCATCCCAGATCCAGGCTACATTCTCAGAACTCTGAACTTGGCTTCTGCCCAGATCCTATAATCGTTTCGTTTTGAGAACTACACCCGCCTGGCATGTCCGAGAAGCCCTCGGAGTTCCAGGTTATTGGAGATCCAGGAAAGCCTCCTGCAGGTCTGAAGAAGATGGAGGTGGGGCCAGGAGAGGACCCAGGAGACCCAAAATGGCCATTCAGGTGGCCTCCGTCTTACAGAGTTGCCTGCCCCCCACCTGTTCAGCTAGGTAGGAGGCCCGGAATGAGGCTGTGTGCTCTGGGAGACCTCTGAAGGTGTCCTGTGGGCTAAAGCTGCCCGCAGGGGCAGGAGGTAGCTTTAGGGCTGGAGTGGAGATGGTCATGCTCCTGGGGTAACTGAAGGACTGCAGAGGGGGTGCACCTGGATTTGGAGGCTGAGGGTCTGAAAATAAGAGCTAACTAGCTGGTGGCTTTGGGGGAGGACAAATCAATTGGGCTGAGTCTCCCTCTACTCCTTTGTCTAATGGGAGTGAGACCACCTAACACCAGTCCTAGGGGAGACCGAAGGAGACAAGGTTGAGGACTTGAGATAGGTTGATCAGCTGGGGTGTCAGGGTGAACTGTGTATCCCCAAAAGATGCTGAGGTCTTAGCCCCAGGGCCTGTGAAGGTGACCTTGACAGGGAAACAAAGTTTTTGCACATAATCAAATTAAGATGTAGGCATCAGGATGAGCCCTAATTAGGTAGGACTGGTGTCCTAGTGAAAAAGGAATATTTGGATAGTCTGACCCATAGGCATACCAGAAGAATGCCTGTCATGTGAGGGCTGGAGTTGGCCCCCAGCTAGGGACCCGCTAGCGGCTAGGACAGGGTCCTTCTTATGTCTTTGGAGAGATCCTAGCCCAGTCAACACTTTGATTTCTACTTTCTGGTCTCCAGAACCGTGAGCCAATCATGTCTATTGTTTAAGCACCTGGTTTGGGGGACTTGACTGTGGAAGCCCTAGCAAACTGATACATGGATGGTCCATTGGAAACCTAAATCACAATGCATCATTCTTCTAGGTGCTCTGGCTTGGTCAGTCAAAACCTGAGCCCTTACTCTGACCCAAAAATCCTGTGTGAGGGAGCCGGGCTCTGCCTTCTCTTTGACGTCATTCTCTTCTAGTCCCTGTGCCTCATGTGCACCAGGGCTGGAATATGTCTCTCCAGGTGACCAGGCAGCCCTAGCTCCCTCCCTGCTTCTGGCAGGCTTTCCCCTGGGGACACCTTCACGGGCAGCCGTCCTCAGCCCAGCTGTAACAGGCTGCGGCTCCTCCCAATGTGTCTCAGGATGCTTTCTCCTTAGCTTGATGACTGGTGTGTTTCAATTATTTATCTTGTTTAACACTGTCTCCCTTGCTAAAAGGCAAGCTCCATGTCAACTGGGACTTTTGTGTGTTTGGTACGTGTTATGTTGACAGTATCTAAAATATGCCCAGCAGATGCTCGATAATATTCACTACATGAATGAAACAAGAGCCAGCTGCCTGAAAGAATGAGTGAGTTAAGGAATGAATGAATGCACAGTAAACAATCACAAACTCTGGTGGGCTGTGGTGGCCTCACTACCCTGCCCACCTACCCCGGGACTAGGTCCCAGCCTGCCGCCTGGAAGGACAGGGCTGTTTCTTAAGGGAGGGGCCTGCTCAGACCGGAAGCTGGGGCCAGTTAACAAAGGGGCTGCCAGACGTGGTGGAGCACACACCACCAAGTCCTCTAATGAATCTCTTCCCATTGATTTTGAGTCGCCTTGGAAGGGAGGGGACGTAAATGCAGCTCAAATGTCCGTGCTTCAGCAGTCCTGGGATTTTATTGCTTCTCCCAGGACATAGCTCTGACAGAGGCACTTCCAGACAGCACCAGGGTCCCTGATGAAGGTCTCTGCTATTGGAAATGTGATTTCCCTTCCTGTGGCTGAAGCTGTCTGTCCACTTTGCTGCCTGATTTCACTCCTGAGGATCCCCAGGCAAAGACCCACCCTGCCCCTATATCCTCTGGTCCATGATGTCCAGCCCTTTTCCCAAGTCCCTACTTGCCCAGTCGGAATCAGCAACTCATTCAGCCCTGCAGTAAAGAGGCCCTCAAATCACCTTTTAAGTAAGGAAACTGAGGCTCAGAGAGGAGACGAGGCTGCCTCCACTCAGAAAATTAGTGCCAGTGCCAGTACAAGAACCCAGAGCTCTTTCCAATCTTTCCAGAGCTGTGCTGTTGCCCCCTGTAGTGTCAGGAGCATGGTCTCCAAACTGATACGAGGCCTTACCCTTCTAAAGGCTGCTTGGTCATCAACTGCCTCGTTTTCAGGCTCACAGTGGGGGAGTATGAGCAGGTGGGATCAAAATAGGGAGGGCGCACCTCATTCTTTCTCCTACACATGGAGAGATTTGAGACTAGACCCCAGGCCTGCAGCTCCTTTCCTCGTCTGCTGGGTGAGTCCCATGCATCAAGAGGGGTGGGAAACACAAATTTGGGCTTCAAAGCCAAACACCAATTCTGGCAATCAGGGCTGCTCAGGGCTGGTAGTGAGCACCTCATCAGCCACAGCACATACACTGAAGGTGCAGAGGGATGCCATCCTGCAGGCTCATGGAAGCCCAGGCCCTTGATGGTTCTGGTGTATGGAGAGATAAGAAGACAGACCAGGCAGGAGAAGCATGTTCCGGCCTCTCAGCATGTTCTGGGCAGCACGGAGCAGTTTCATGAGACTCCAAGCCTTTCTGCCAGGAATCCTTCATCACCAGCGCTGTCTTCCTGCCTCCGGTCCCAGCTGTCCCGGTGAGAGGGGGCTCTCCCAGATGTCTGCCCCCTTCCATCCATCCCCTTGCTCCTGGCCCACGGCAGCCTGAGGGACCCGGCAGCTTCCTGCACTCCTCAGTGTGGTCCCAGGTGTCCCCCACCTCCAGGGGCTCCAGACATGAGCAGACAGGCCACAGAGGAATGTCTGTCTGGGGAGAATCCAAAGGTGGCCGCCTGGGCAGGGCAAGGAGTGGGAGGCCTGATGTTGAAATCAGGACCTGCAGAGCTGAGCTCAGCAGAGTAGCATGCACCTGGCCCAGGAAGCGAAGTCCCCAACTGAGACAGATGCGGCCTCCACAAGGTTTGGGGGCTCGCTGTGTGGCCAAGTACAGGTTGCTGCTCCTCTCGGGGTCCTGGTTTCTCCATCCAGGGGAGACATCTAGGGCAGTTTCTCTACCTCTCCTCGTTGCCAGAGGCACCAGTCTCCCTGAGTCATTATGGAGCTGCCCCCTGTGAATCCCCCAGCAGGGCTGAGTAGGACACCGCAGCATACACCATCCTGCTAAGGTGAAGAAACGACTTTTAAAGCAGTGAGCCCACATGGATCCATTCTTGCCTATTTTTCTGTGCTTATCTATAATGGTATGATTTTGGGTTAGACCAGGAGCTCCTTAAAGGCAGGGATTTTATCTGTTTCGTTCATTGCCATATCCCTACTGATTTTGTACTTGGCCATAGTAGGTA
>RJWT010046564.1:0-11439 GCA_004365215.1 Cuniculus paca | reverse complement strand
GTGAAATGTGGACATCAGCAGAACCAGTTTGCTTTTCTTTGCCATGTAGGAGGCCAATGTTACATCTTTCTGAAATCCAAAGATTGTACTATACAATCCTCTGTTTTGAAATGTCAACATTTCACTGGGTGTCTGCCTGGCAAGTGTAAGGTCATGAGTTTGATCCTCAGTACCGAAAAAAAGAAAGAAAAAGAAAAAAAAAAAGAAATTTCAACATTTCATTTGGAATTCTGCTTTGTTCATCTGTACAGTTTCTACGCTGGTCAACCTGTGCTCTGTTAGCAAATGTAACATTAACTGAAAACCAGGAAACCAGCTGTTGACTGTCACATTCCGATCAGTTTGGGAGATGGGAGCAATGTGTGTCTGCAACATCATTCTCTTTATTACTATAGGAATAAGGGCCTAGGGCCAGGAATTTACCTCAGTGGCCTAAGCACCTGTCTGGCAAGTGCAAGGTCATGAGTTCAGTCGCAGGTGCTGCAAAAAAAAAAAAAAAAAAAAGGGCCTGATGGCCGAGTTCCAGAATAAATGTCTAAATTGAAAGCATAATAAATCTTTGCATCTACAAGGGCATCAATTTTATGCCACATTTCGATCCATCGCTTTTCCCTAAGTCTTACACTTCTGTGATCAGCATGAGAAAGCTGTGCTAAGTACAGCAGCCCTAGGGATGCTTGCAGTTCAGCTGGTGAGGTGACACGATAAATACACTGGAGATGGGCCAGTGAAGGCCGTGTCTGTGGGACCTTTGGTGACCTCCTAATGCGCATATTCCCCCCAGGGCTGGGAGTTAGAGGATGCAGAGGCCTCAGTGGTACTGGGGAAAGTTGGCCCTCACCACAAGGGGGCAGAGACACCCCACTCAGCCAGGTCAGCTCCCCATTTCCTCCAGACAACTTCCGACCACACTCAGCTGAGGCTCACAGAGACTCTTCCCCCACGTTACCAATGTGGAAACTGAGGCCTGGCTGCAGGCAGTGCCCAGAATCTCCCAGCTACAAGTGAACGTAAAAGTCCAGGCTGGGCGCGGGTTTCTCCGCTGCAGTTCAACTGTGAAGCAAACATTTGCTCAACACCCACAGCATCCTACAAACTGCGGCTATTGAACAAAACAGGTAAAGATCTTGCCCTCGTGAGGCCACGACCTGGTGAAATGGGAGAGACAGCGGCCTGACAGGAAACAGACAGTACGCTAGGCGGCAGCAACTGTCAGCAAGAAGAAAGTTGAAGCAGGGGGCAGAGACTGGCATAAACAACAGAGATCTATGCACGGGGAGGGGGCATTGGCCATTTTGTGTTGGGGGTAAAAAACCCAAGTCATCCACAACAGCCACTTGATGGCTCCAGGGGTGGGAATGAAGGTCACTGAGGAGCAGGGCACCTCTGAGTCAGCGGTGCAGGCCAGTCACACATCCCTGGGGAGAAATAAGTGGGAGTCTGTTTTGAGTTCAGTTGTTTCTGCCCATGTTAAGGGCTGACCATATAACTCGGTAGAGCACCTGCCTAGCATGCATGAGGCCTTGGGTTCTATTCCTAACACCACCTTAAAAAAAATATATGCAGCATCCGTGCTTGGGACTTTATCTGGGAATAGCACCTTTGCAGCTCTGGCGGAATTTAGAGGGGGTCATTCTGGATTAACAGGGGTCCTAAGCCAAGGCTGTAGTCCTTAGAAGAAGAAATTCTGCCTTGGGACTGTGGTAGCAACTCATACCCAAGCTTCCGGCCCAGAAGTTGTCCCTAAACACTTTGGACTTGCCGACCCTGCAGTTCTGTGAGCCACTCTCTTCATCTGTTTGTCCCCTGTTGCTTCTGTTTCTCTGGAAAACCCCCTGGGAGTCCTACCTCACACCATGTTTCCAGGGGTGCTGAAATTGCAAGAGTGGTTGCCCTTGGGGTGGGGACTGAGCAGAGGGGCTCTTGGGACTCCACGAATGTCCTGTTTTAACCAGGGGACTGCTAACAGGAGTTTGTTTACCTTGGGAGAAGAAACCAAGGGTTGGGATTTAGCTCAGTGGCCTAAGCGCCTGCCTGGCAAGCACGAGGTCATGAGTTCAATCCCCGGTGCCGCAAAAAAAAGAAGAAAGCAAGCGGTATGCTTGTTTTGAGCATTTTTGGTACATATGTTGTACAGTTCAATAAAAACATGAAAAGTTAATTCTAGGTACATCAGGGGCTAACGTAAGAAAAGTAGATTTCTAACTTTTTTGGAAAAGCTATAGGATTTTACCTTTGTTAACTCAAGTGGGAAAGGCTTTCTTAAACAAGATTTTGAAAAGCATGAGCAGTGAAGTAATTATCAATAAATTAAACCTTGTTAGAATTAAGAAGTTCTGTCCAGCAAAAAGATGTCAGCTCACAGAGGGTTTTCCCCGCTGCCACCCGTGGGACATGTTGAGCATTAAAATAAGGATAACAAGGGATTATACAAAATAAGAAAAGGTTGGGCGTGGTGGCCCATGCCTGTAATCCCAGCACTCGGGAGGCTGAGGCAGGAGCATTGATGACTGTGGGTTTGGGGCTAGCCTGCTATGGAGTAAGACCCTGTCTCAAAAAACCAAAATAAATAAATAAAATTTTAAAAATAAACAAAAATAAGGATAGTAAGGAGTTATAAGCCATTGAGTAGGAGAATGCATAAGTTTACATAGGTATAAATAAAAAAGGTAGAAGGGGTAAAATCCTTTCCTACTATAAAAAGTCAATTAATACATGTACAAAGATGGATACAATTAGAAAATCACTATTTGGTGACCATTCCACCATCAGTGGTCACAAAACAATGCATTTGAGGAGGACGGGACAGGGCAGTCATACTGCCTCACAGTGTCTCCCCACAGGACGCTCACTTACAAAGGGAAAAACACTAACTTGAGGGGAAGAAATTCGGTAGACCTTGCCTTGACCAAGTGATGACATTTACTATCACAAGTGGTGTAAAAAAAACCACATCCTATGCCTTCTGATGTGACCTTCTGAGGACACAGAACCAGGAAAGCAAAACCATTTTTTTTTCCAGTACTGGAGCTTGAACTCAGGACCTTGAGCTTGCCAGGCTGGTGCTGTGCTGCTGAGTTACGTCCCTGGCCCCCAGGAAAGTAGAATCTTAAACTAGTCAAGAAGCTGCATGGGCCAGGTGTGGTGGTGCACACCTGTAATCCCAGTACTCGGGAGGCTGAGGCAGGAGGATTGTTGTGAGTTTGAGACCAAGCTGGGTTACAAAGTTAGCTTAAGAGCGGCCAGAACTGCATAGCGAGAACCTGACTCCAAAAAAAAAGTAGTGTGAGAAAGTCCACATTGAGGGACTGACTGTGACATAACAGGCCAGTCATCTCCAAAGTGCCAGCATCAGGAGACAGGAGACTCAGAGAAGTGCTGCTCCAGAATAAAGGACTCTAAAGAGACACCACAACCTCCCAGCACCGTGCGAAGCTGAGATAGGAAAACCTCAGGTTCAAGCCCAGGCTGGGGAACTTAGGGACTTAGCAAGACCCTGTCTCAAAATTTAAGAATTTTGAAAGGGTCGGGAATTTATGCAGCTCAGTGTGAAGGCCCTGGGTTTAATCCCTGATACTGAAGAAAGAGAGAGAGACAGAGACAGAACAACCAGATATAACACTTGATATGGGATTTTCACTTGCTCTAAAGGACATTACTAAGACAATTGGTGAAATCTGTAGATTGGATAAGGCTAATGATCAGAGTAAATGTGCTGATTTTGATCATTGTTCAGAGGCCATGTTTCCATATAGGAGAAGGTTTTGTTTTTGTTTTTATGAAATATACACTGAAGTATTTAGAAGCAAAACTCTCACATGGCCTGGGCTCAGGAAGGGTGTGTGTGCAGGGGGGTGGTGTGGGCAAATCTAAAAGGCTTGTAGGGAATTGGGGTGAAGGGCATTCAGGACTTCTTTGCTCTATTCATGCAACCTCTCTGTGTAAATATGCGTTATTGTTAAAATAAAAAGTTAAAAGAAGCTAGGTGTGGTGGCACATGTCTGTAATCCTAGCTACTCTTGAGGTTGAGACAAGAAGGTCACAAGTTTGAGGCCAGCCTGAGCCCCTGTGTCAAAGTAAAATTTAAAAAAAGGTCTTGGAATGTAGCTCAGTGGCAGAGAGCTTGGTTTACAGGCAATGGTCCTGTGTTCAACCCCTAGTACCGCAGAAAACAAAACAAAACAAAACAATCGGAGGGTAACATAAAGAAAATGAACAGACAAGACCCAAGTGGGAGAAGATATTTGTAAATCATAACCAGAAAGAGTCACCATCTAGCAGAGGTGCAGAATTTCCTGAATTCTCAAGAGACAATGCAAGGGAAACATGTGCCCAACTTGGATAGGATCTTACAGGGACAGACAGAATTACTTGGAAGATGCCCCCTCATTAGTAAACAGGGAAGTGCAAACCAAATCATTCTGGTTTTGATTTTTTTTCTTTTTGTCTTTTTTGAGACAGGGTCTTGATATGCAGTTCAGGCTGGCCTTAAGCTCACTTTGTAGCCCAGGCTGCTCTCAAACTCGAAATGATCCTCCTGCTTCAGCCTCCTGAGTGCTGGGATTACAGGCATGCACTACCGCATCCAGCTTGTTACCAATCACCCTGGAAGGCCATTTTTAGACTGCAGAGCATATATTGGTCAATAATAGTGCTGCACAGAGTCCATGATGGGTATGAATTACTTTCATGATCCAAGTGAAGAAATGCTTTGTCTTATTTGAGATGGGATCTTACATTTTCATCCAGGCTGGGCTCAAACTCACTGTACAACCCAAGTTGGCCTCAAATTTGCAGCAGCTCTCTTGCCATAGCCTCCCATGCTGGGATTCCAGGATGATGGCATCATGCTCACCTGCCAAATAAAGAAAAATTTAAATCAAGTACCCCCACCCCACACATACACGTTGACCAGAATGTGGGGTAACAGCCAGGCTCCTCTGTGCAGGTGGGGCTGAAGGTGGGCGCCCCCCGGTGTTACCTGCTCAGACTGACGCCGTTGAGCCCCCTGCCCCAAGTTCACTGCTGGCTGGCTGTGCACAGCTGCCAGAGTCCTGCTTACAAGTACCAGGTGTGTCCAGGAAGAGCAAGTACAGCCACCAAACAGGAGGGCCGGGGAGAGGGCTGGGAAAAGGGGAGGGGACTCTCCTGATCTCACACTTGGGAGGATCAAGGTGTAGCCCACCTGGGTTACCTAGTGAGTTCAGAACCAATCTAAACTGCATAGCTCGAGCCTGTCTCAAACAATAAACAGAAAGAGGTGGGGACCTGCCCCAGCAGGGTGGCAAAGGAGCACTGCTCTCAAGAGGGTCCTGGGCCCTCCAGGGACCCCAGAGCACTGGATATGTTCTCCCCCAGAAAGACTCCAATGCCTAGAGCTGCAGAGAAGCAGGGCATCAGAGCCGTTTGAGGGCCACGCATGCAATCAAACCCCCTCCCCAGCTGCAGGGGTCTCAGCCGGCAGAGGGCACCAAGCTGCAGTCCCGCAGGCTCTGGTGGTCCCAAACCCTGCAGAATGGAAATTGTGGTTTTCCTGCTCTGGAACAGTCTTAATTCTCCGGCAAGGGATCCTTTTGTACCAGTGTCTGTGACTGGAAAGGGAGCAGAAGAGGGTTTATTAGAAGAAGGTGCCCTGCCTAGGACAAACCCCCCAAATTCAGGCCATTGGTAGGGAGGACCCCCTTCAGGACGCCCCCCACGCACACCCGCCAGGACTGGCAAATGTGGAGCTTTGGGACAGCCTGGCGCTTGCAGGGAGACGCCACAGGCTGGGCAGGGCACCTACACCCAGCAGGTTGGGGCTGGGGTCAGCCAGCGGGACTCTGAGATGCAACCAGGTCCCTGTGCCTGCGGGGTGTGGCGCAACTACGTCCCCAGTGCTGGTTTAGGAACTTCAGGTGTGTGTCCCCACAAGACCTGTGTGGTCACCACAGCTTTCTCCATCCGGACTTGGCACAGGCCACTTGGGCAAGGGTTCTGAAATCCGTGCTCACCTCCTGACCACCCCATTCTGCAATGGGAAGCCCAGCCACAATGGGGTACGTTTTGCTTCACAATTCTCCAGCCCTTATGAAAACTATTTGGTTCCAGCCAATTTTTTTTTTAAAGACAGGGTCTCATGATGTAGCCCAGGCTGGCTTCGAACTCATGGTGATCCCCTCCCTGTCTCCCAAGTGCTGGGGTTACAGGCATGCACCACAATACCCATCTTCCGCAGAGGTGTGAAAGCTGCAGGGACACTGGGAAAGAGACACAGTGCGATCTGTCACATCACCTCTGTGTGCACTAGATGGGAACGAGTAATTGTCGGGTGGGACCACAGCCAGAGCGGGATGTCCTACCTTCTGCAGGTGCAGGACTTTTCCCTGGGTGTGGGTTGGGTCTACTTCTTGCTCCCTCTCTGCCCCCTTCAGCTGTCATCCCAAGCCCAAGCCCCAGGGTGGAGTTGTGCCCTGGGTGGGTCTCCGGGAAACCTCTTTCCTGCTGGATGTCTGCAACCCTGACCTCAACAGCTGAGGCTTGGCTCCCAGCAGCCCCTGGCCCCTCCTCTGAAGACAGAGCTGCAAAGTGAACGACACCAGCCAGGGCTGGAATCCCAGACCTCCGCTTACCAGTGCGGTAGCTGGGCGTGGTCTTAACTCCCAGGACCTGCGTTTCCAGTTAGTTGAGGTCCTCTCATCCTTTCCAGCTGAGGTCACTGCTCTGCACGTCTGCGGTGGGTCTTGGCTGTGGCCGTAGTAAAGCCACCACACCTGTGGCTCCCTTTGCCTTGAAAGCTGGCCCAGAGCACCCCCTCCACATTAGCTTTCTTTCTCCTTTGCAAGCGGGAAAACTGAACCCCAGAGAAACTAAGGCACCAGGGAAGTGGCCGAGGTGGGATTTGAACCCAGGTCTATGTGACCATGAAGCTGAGGCACGGCTCACACAGCTCTAGCCCTGGGTCCACAATAATGGACAAGGTATGGAGGCACATTTATGGAGCTCTCAGAGCTCGATCATTAGAACTCATACTCTGTAAAGTCCACCTGCCCCAAATAGATAGATAAATAGGTGCCCGTGAAACACTTCTTCGCGCGCTGCAGAGCTCTCGGAACTGACTGCTGCCTTCTTTCCCCAAATGTCTGGACACGCTGCAGGCTTAGGGTTTGATACGAAGGTTGCAGGGTCTGCTCCCTCTCCTTCTCCAGTGCCTGCGTCCTGCATTCATTGTGACTTTGTACCGGAAGTTACAGAGAAGTGCACACAAACTGGCTTGAAGGATGGATCCACCCTGTTCTCCGTGCTCACCTCGTCTCTTGCTCTATCGCAGGGTTTCCTGCCCTCGGCACCATTGCACTCGGGGCTTGGCGGGTTCTTTGCTCTGAGGCGCTGTGCTGTGCTTGGGCGGATATTTGGTAACTTTCCCGGCCTCTGCCCACTAGATGCCAGGGGTACTTCTATGTTACGATGTTCAACGATTAGAAATGCCCTTAGGTATTGACAACTGTCCTGGGAATGGGGGGAAAGACAGACCCATTGGGAACCGTTGCTTCACTGTCCGTAGAATTCCACAGTGAACGCCCCACCTTCCTGGACTCACATTGCATGATGGAGCCCGGACACAGACACAGACACAGACACAGACACGGATACAGACGGTGCTGTCCTAAGCACCCCTGTGGCCCCAGAGTGAGAAGCCTGGCTCATGGGAGCAGCACAGACTGCATTTGGCCAGGCAACGCCTCAGCCAGGCTCCTGCCAGACCTGTTACATGGAACCCTCACTCCTCTGTCTAGAAGGAGTGTAATCTCTGTCAAGAAATGGTTCTGTGCTGCCACAAGCAGGGCCCGTATTCTGAGAACACACACACCACACCTGCTCTAACAGTTGCTTTCCAGTGTTTGAGATAGGGTCTCCTATGTATTCCAGGATGACCTTAAACTCACAAAGTATCATAGGCTAGCCTCAGACTCACAGTAACCCTCCTGCCTCAGCCTCCTGAGTGCTAGGATCACAGGCATGCACCACACACTGGCTTCTGTTGTATATTCAGGTTGTTTCTGATCTGTCACCATTGTGCATCAGGCATCTGCAGATTTGAAGGTGAGATGCAGGCCCTCAAGGACCCATTCCATCTACGGAGGATTGTGCTGGACTTGGCCCCCACTCCTAACTTCCAGCTCTGACTCTCTCACCTCTGCCCTTAGCTTTTGGGAGAAAGTATCATGAGCTGCTCTGCGCCTTGGTTTCCCCACTGGCAGGCTGCAGTGGGAACTCCTTACGGTTGCTGTCTTCCCGGTCTCAATCTCCTTTAGGAGAACAAGAGCCCCTCTGCCCAGGGCTGGTTAGGAAATGAAGGGCCGGGTCTCACTAGTGAGGAAGCCCAGGGAAACGGGAGTCTGCAGTTGGATGGAGGTCCTTGTATTCCCCTCCTGCACGGCTTCATGGGGTCCCCCGTGCCTTCCTGCAGGGAGTGGCCCAAGGAGACTGGCACCAAGGGGCTGCCAATGGCACAGCTGAGAGGGACTGGTGGACCAGGATGGTCGGATCTTGGTTTTTCAAAGTTGGGCATACAGATTTTTAAAGGTTGGCAACCAATTTTTTTGTTTTGTGTTTTGAGACAGGGTCTTGCTCTACAGTTCAGCTGAACTCCTGCCTCAGCCTCCTGAGACTGGGACTGTAGGCATGCACCACACCTGGCTTCCAAGTTTTTTTTTCCCTTTTTAGCGCCTAAGCGCAGCCTGGGATTCAATCTTCTCTCGATTTCGTCATGGAACTATCCTACTCCAAGTCTGTGGATTCCACACAGAACAGCTAGACAGCGACACACACGGAGTTGGAGGAGAGCAGAAGAGTCCTTGTGACACAGGTGGTGACACAGGTCTGGCACGAAGGGATGCACAGGAGTCCTGGCCCAAGCTCAGGGCCCTGGTCTGTTGCCCAAGCTTCTTGGCCAATGGTGTTTTGCAATATTGGCCAACCTTGCTCCCTGGCTGAGGAAAGCAGCAGCCCTGTTTCAGGAAGGCACCAGCCCTCGTGTGGCCAGCAGCCCTTGGGCAAGGTGAGCTGAGAAGAGTCTAAAAGGGGCCGGGAGCGCAGCGGGTCAGAACGGGCACGATGGCAGGGGCCTGGAAGATACTCGTCCTGGTATTGGGCTTGGCAGGGGTGTCCTGTGTGCGCCGGCCCCGCCTGAACTATGAGGACATTGTCACCGAGGCCTTGAGGGTCTACAATGATGGGCAGCGGGGGAGGCCCCTCTTCCGCCTGGCAGAAGCCATCCCACCTACTAGGTTGGTGAGTGTCTGGGGCTCAGGCTCACAAGTGGGCAGTGGGGAAGCAGGTGCTGCCAGCCTTGCACCTGTGGGTGACAGGCAGGAGAGAGCCTGGCACCATGCTTGGTAACATTAGCCACTATAATGATAGTGCTTCTTAGTCAGGTGTGGTGGTGCACACCTGTCCTCTCAGCACCTGGGAGGCTGAGGCAGGAGAAGCATCATGAGTTGGAGGTCAGCTTGGGCTACGTAGTGAGTCCAAGGCTGGCCTGAACTATATAGAGAGATCCTGTCTCAAAACAAAATAAAAATAGTTTTTTCCACTTGAAGATTGGAATCACAGCCTGCAGCTGCCTGACAAATAAGAGGCTTCATTCAAATATGGGGATCCAGCCTCGGTCGGGCCATGGGCTTGAGGGACTATGAGAGTAGTTGCCAGGGACAGGAAGGAACGGGCCTGGTCCGACTACACCTTTGGGGTTCCCAGCCTCCCCTCCCTCCATTCCCTCTCTCCGGGTAGCAGAGCATTCGGGTGGGGATCCTCTTGCTCACAGGGAGGCTGCGGAGAGGCAAAGGCAGGAGGCCGAGCCTGCAGTTTGGCTTCTTGCGGAAGACCAAGCTCCTCTCGTAGTCTAAGGAGCCCCGGTTCTGGTGGAAAGGGCAGATGGGGCCTGAGCCCTGACAGCAGGGTTCCTGCAGCTCTTGGTGTCCCTGAGAGGGCGGTGGTCACCAGCTTCCTGTCGCTTGCTTCTCTAGAACTCCACAGCCAGGGTCCCGCTGAACTTCCGGATTAGACAGACGGAGTGCATCTCCACCCCGCAGAGACTGCAACGGCCGGAAGACTGCACCTTCCTGGAGGGCGGGGTGAGTTATCCCAGCTCCCCAACAAGGCCTTCCATCTCCACACTGTCACTGGGCCACCTCCCCAGAGGTTTCAATGTGAAAGAAAGCCTTTTGCAAAGCAGACTTTCCTTATTGCTTTTTTCTTTCTATAAATTATCATAAATCTTTATTATAAAAGCAGCACACTTTAAAAATTACCATCTGGAGAGACTTTGATAGCTCAGGTCAACCCAATACCCGTAGCTGCCTTTCTTATAATGTAAAGAAACAAAAACTAAAAAGTGTGACCATGATCCACCTAGAGATCACTGTTTTTTAAAAATCAGTGAGGCATAGTGGCCCATGCCTGTAATCCCAGCTATTTGGGAGGCTGAGGCAGGAGAATCAAAACTTCAACCCTAGCTTCAGTAATATAGCCAGACTTAGTCTTAAAAAAAGAAAATAAAAAAGCCGGGGGTGAGCTCAGTGGTTTAGCACTTGTCTAGCAAGTCCAAGGTCCTGGGTTCCAACCCCATCACTGAAAACAAAACAAAACAAAAAACTTAAAGAAGAACCAATAAAAAGGGCAGGGAGCGTAGCGCAATATCCTGGGTTTAAGCCCTAGGATTCCCCTCCCCCAAGTCAGTAAACATGTTTATATTTTATTCTGCTCCAGGTTCTGGCTCACACCTCAGGTCTGAGGCCGGGCTGGGGCCGTGGGTGGCTGCCGTGCCTAGCTCCTGTCCCTCTCCCCGCAGGAGGAGCGCGTCTGCACTGGCCAGTTCTCAAAGGTGCGGCAGCGGCAGAGTCTGATTCTCACCTGCGATCGGGACTGCAGCCGCTTGGACCAGGTGAGCCCTGTGCCCTACCCGCAGGGCAGCCCGTGAGAAATGGCAGGTGGTCAGGAGGAGGGACAGGAGGGATGGTGGGACCTGACCACCCAGCCTGGCCCTACAGAGACGCTTCTCGGAAGAGCCAGACCCAGCCCAGGTCTCTGAGGTCCCCGAGGAAGCTCCGGCCTCTGAGGTTGCTGAGGCCTCTGAGGTCGCTGAGGTCTCCGAGGTTGCTGAGGCCCCCGAGGAATAGCCCCCTGAGGCCAAGGCCACAGTGCTGCCCGCTGTCAGGGACCTGCACGGGAAGGTCAAGTACGACATCATCTCCAACATCCTGAGCAACTTCTAGGGCCAGAAGGGAGAGGAGCCTGCATCCAGCCCTGGGCTGCAGCACCTCCTGTCCTACACCGCCCAGAGATCCCCTTTATAGTGACCCCCAAACTTAAGCACCCCTTTGCATACCCGCTTCCCTCTACCTGGTCTGCCTGCCCCTCTGGTGTCCATAAACCCTGTTTCCCCCACAAGGCTCAGTG
>RJWT010046563.1:0-11441 GCA_004365215.1 Cuniculus paca | reverse complement strand
CATACATCAGCTGGAGTCCAACACCCAGTGCTGTCCTTCTTTCCAGCAGAAGCCTCCTAAGCCTAGTCTTTATCTGCAGGCTATCAGACTTCTGGTCTCCTGAGCTCTGACCAGAATCTTCCCTACAGAACAGCCTAAGCTGTTCCAGCTCTATACATTTAGGTGACATCTCTGAACTTTTCCAAACTCTTTCCACAAGCCATTTCCAAAGGCTCTTGAACCACATGGTCAGGTACAGTTACAGCAATGACCCAACCATCCTCTGCTACCAAATTCTGTCTTGGTAACTTTCTCTTATTGCTGAGACAAACACCTGACACCCAAAATTAGGGAAGAAAAGGTTTATTTAGCTTACGGTTTCAGTCCATAATCAGCTGGCTCCAAGGCAGGGTGGCATGCCATAGGGCAACACTTCAAGGCAGCAGCCAGAGCAAAAGAGCAAACAAGTCTTTTCTCCATCTCTTATATTGTACACTGGCCACCCCCTCCCACACCTTCAGGGTAGGTGTAACACTCACAAAATGTCCTTGCCCTCCTTTGCACAGGATGAAGATATTTACAAAGTAAGAACCCCTGCTCCCTGCTGAGTCTCTCAGTTAAACTTCTAAACTTCTCAAGTTGACACAATGTATTAACCATAAGACCAAGGCAGGGTGGTCCCACAGAGGAGACCAAGGCAGACTGTACAAAAGCAAAAAAGAGGGGGAGGGACGAGCCTCTTTCTGTCCCTTACATTGTTTGCAGGTTACTGGCCATAGAGTGGGCATAGCACCCACACCTGTATTCCTAGTTATAAGTAAACCAAACCAATCAGTGGACTGATTTACTAATTGGATACCCTTAATCTGAGCAGCACACACTCTAGATTAAGCCACCTTTGAAGAAACCCCGTCTAAGACTACACAAAGCTTTGGGGGGACATTTAGACACAACCATAACACATTGTAATATATCTTCAAGTCTTTCAGGAAGATACAAAGTGGGGAGGGTAAGTTGGGTTGAATGAAATTTCTATTTTTAGTTTTTTTGAAGAATCTCTGTATTGATTTCCATAATACTTGTATTAGTTAAAATAAAATTTTAAAATACAAAAAAAATACTTGTATTAGTTTACTTTCACACCAACAGAGTAGAAGTGTTCCTTTTTCTCCAGGAGCCTTGTCAGCAATTGTTATTATTTTATTTCTTGATGTTAGCTGTTCTTCCTGGAGTGAGATGGAATCTCAATGTTGCTTTAGTTTGCATTAAGTTAATGCAAATGATGGCTAATGATATCTAACATTTTTTCCAGGTATTTCTTAAGTATTTATACTCTTTCTTTTGAGAAATGTCTATTTCTCAAACAAAAAAAGAATAAAAATAATGACACATAATTTGAAAGCAAAATAATAGGAGATTAACAATGGTTAGTATATTGCATACTGTTATCTTCAAAGTAGTTGCTCAAATTACAAGATATAGGCAAGAAAAAAATGATCAAACAATGAAAGTACAAATCATTTTTTGATGAACTAGTAGAGATTAGTAGTATAATTAGCTATATTGTATGTATATATAATTATATATGTGTACATTTATAGTAGAATGTATACAATTATAGTAGTAGTATAATAATCTATCATATATGTATATATATACACACAATTATATATGTATAGTCTTTTCCCTTGTTTTTCTCCTTTCCCCCATCCCAGTTGTTCTTTCCTCTTGAGCAGTTTCTTCCCCTTTCACTTTGACAGTATCTATTGTACCTTTTGGATCTTATTTATTCTTTAAGTTTTTTACACTAGGGAGACAACATGATGTTTGCACATTTGGGTCTGATTTATTTCACTTATGAGTATGGTCTCAGGTTGCATCTATTTACCCATAAAAGCCTCAAGTTTATCCTTCTTTATAGCTGAGTGGTACTCTATTGTGTAAAAATATCACATCTTTTTTATCCATTCCATGATTTATGAGGGTTTGGGTTGTTTCCAAGATTTAGTCATTACAAATTGTTCTGCTATAAACATGAGTGCACATACATCACTGTGGTATGATGTTTTCAATTCTTCTTATTTTAAAGAGAATAAAACCTAACAAAATAAAACAGAATAAATCCAATCCAACAAAACAATGAAGGTGTCACAGAACTTCAAAACAGAATAATAAATCAACAATGCCTACCATAATATATCTTGTTATCTTCAAAACAGTTGTCTATACCATCAGACATAGTAAAATCAAATAAAACAAAATAGAATAAAACCAATCAAAACAGAACACTGAATAAAACAAAACAATAAATCATAACAAAACCAAACAGTGAGAACAATATTGGATTTCAAAAACAAGACAGAAAGCAATCTCCCATATTTGCTGTACTGCATACTGTTATCCCCCTAATAGGTCATCAGGCTACTGGCCTTAGGCATGCAAAGTCAATCAAACAATACAAGCATTTAGTAGCTTTTGTACCTTGGTTGCTATCAACTCAGTCTGTCTTCTGAATCAGCTGTTTACTTATGGGGGAGTGGGGGGGTGATCTTGATTCTCAGGCCATGCACCAGTCAGCTCATGGGAAGGGCAAATTAGCTTCTTTTTGTACTCCTCCCAGATCCAGCATGGCTTCTGTTGACCCACAGGAAGGGCAAACTGGCTTGTCTCTTTTCCTGGGCCTCACATAGTTTGTGCAACTCACAAGAAAGGTGAATTGGCTTCTAGTTGTACTCCTCCCAGACCCAGCATGGCTTCTGCCGACTCACAGGAAGGGTGAACTGGCTTACCTCTCTTCCTGGGCCCTGCATGGTTTGCGTGGCTCACAGAAAGGTGAACTGGCTTCTTTTTGTACTCTTCCCAGACCCAGCATGGCTTCTGCTGACTCTTGGGAAGGGCAAACTGACTCGCCTGCCTCTCTCCTTGGGTCCTGCATGGTTTGTGTGGCTCACAAGAAGACTGAATTGGCTTCTTCATGTTTTCAATTCTCCTGGAAAATACGCAGAGGGGAATAGCTGGATCAAATGGGACCTTCAATCCTAGTTCTTTGAGGAATCTCCACACTGATTTCCACCAGTCTACACTCCCATCAACAGTGGAGAAGGGTTTCTTTTTCCCCACAGCACCTTGAGCATTTTTTTTTGTGGCTCTGGGGATTGAACTCATGACCTTGCACTTGACTGGCAAGCTCTTTGGCCACTGAGCTAGATCCCTGGCCCTTGAACATTTGTTATTGGTTGATTTCTTGATGGTAACCATTCTTTCTGCAGTGAAATGGAATCTCAGTGTTGTTTTAATTTGCATTTCTTGAATGGCCAATTATGATGAACACTTCATATATTTATTTGCCATTTGTATTTCTTCATCTGAGAAGTGTATATTCATTTCAGATGCCTAGTTTTGTATTGGATTTTTGAATTTGAGGTGCTAGATTATTAACTACTTTTTGACTGACTCTTTTTTTGAGGCAGTTTAATCTTTTTGAGTTCTTTGTATAGTTTAGGTCAGTGACAGCAAAACTTTTAAAGACTGAGCGCCCAAACTCCAACCCAAAATCCACTTATTACAAAATGCCAGCACTAGAATTAAACCTGAATACTGATGTTTTAGTTCAGGAAAAAAACTACTCATATACTTGTCTTACAAACCAACAGAGAGAGTTCTGTGTGCCCACTGCAGGACATGTGTCATACTGGTCTAGGTACTAATCTTGTGTCTGAAAAGTAGCTGGAAAAAAAATTTTCCCATTCTGTAGTTTATGTCTTCACTCTATTTATTGTTTACTTTGTTGTGCAGAAGCTTTTTAATTTGATATAATTCCATTTGTTGATGCTTGATGTTATTTTATGTACAATTGGGGTTATGTTCAAAAAGTCCTTACCTATGCCTGCATCTTCACAAGGCTGCCTATTTTATCTTCCAGCAAATTGTTTCTCTTTTAATATCTAGATTTTGATTCATTTTGCTTTTACTTTAGTACATGGTGAGACACATGAGTCTAGATTCGGTCTTCTGCATGGGTCACTAGTTTGCACAGAAGGATTTCCCAGAATGAGACTATCTTTCCTCCAGCAGGTTGTTGGCTCCTTTGTCAAAGATCAGCTGAATGTGTCTAGGGTTGTTCTCAAATCTTCTACTGTACTTCATTGGTCTACACATCTGTTTTTTGCATACATACTGTTGCTTTTATCACTGTAGCTTTGTAATGTAATTTGAAATCTAGGATTGTGATGTCTTTTGCTTTGCTCATGTTGCCCAGGTTTGTTTTGGCTATTCTGGGTCTCTCCTGGTTCTATATAAATTTTAAGATTGTGTTTTCTAGTTTTGTGAGGGATGCTGTTGGTAATTTAATTGGAATTACAGTAAATCTATATATTGGTTTTGGAAGTGTGACCATTTTGACAACAAACAATTGGATAAAGAAAATGCATCTGTATATAATGGAATGATACTCTGTCATAAAGAATGACAGATTTGATATGGTGATAGGAAAATGGACAGACCTGGTAAGTGTAATGTTTAGTGAAGTAAACTAGACATAAAGCTTAAATATAAAATATCTCTCATTTGAGTGAGGCAAACTACAAAGAGAATAATAAAAGATGAATAGAAGGAGACAAGGAAATCAATCTTTTGAAATAAGGACATGGTCCAAGGGAAAAAGCACTAGGCTTGAGGAGGAGGAGAAGGGGAAATAAGTAGAATAAAGACACACATGTACAGTAACCTAATAACCTCAATGTAAATATTGAATGCCATAACATGAGCGAAAATTAATAATATTATAAGAATAAAAAATGGGATAGAGGAGTTAGAGGAGGAGAGAGGTTGGGGAAAGGAAGGGAAAGGTAATAAAAAAAGAAACAACCTGTAGTATGCACATATAATCTCTCCCAAAGATGACTGCAAACTATGTGAACTGCAAACGTGTACTAATAAAATTAAAAAGTAAAAAAAGAGAGATGGATTACAGAGGAAAATTTTTGCTATGGTGCTTCATTTCTAGAATGCTACATCTTACTTGAATTGCTGCCTTCACTGGCTAAAAGAAAAATCTGAAATCTACCCTCTCAGCCTTTTAAGATATCCAGAGTGCAGATAGATGATTATGTTGCTGAATAAGGGCTCTGGTGGAAACCATGTGCTGTCTGACCTGATCAGGGTATGTCTGCAGAAAGGGGCAAGTTTTGCACTAGGAGATAAGTTTTCAGTGCAAAAGCAGCAGGTGATAACAGCAAAGAACCAAGACTCTAACACCCAGAACTGTGAGATAACCAAAAAGCTGGTATGTATTACAAAATTGCATGTTTATCAGTTGATAAAACCTGGGCCTAGTTCTGACCTAATGAGTGACTCATTCCTCAGATTTCTATCTGGGATTCTGGTAAAGTAATTACTCTTATAAAATGAAAAATGTCCTTAGAACTGCAGATATTGCTAGCTTGAGGGTTTTGATAAATTTACTATTTTAATGACCCTAAGAAAATTTGCTGTACATTCTGAAAAGTTTTTTCCAGAAGGTAATATGTGATAGACATTGTAAAATGAATAAAATGTACAAATCTCTTGTCTTCATGAAATGCATAGAATGATGGGTGATATAGAAAATAAGATAAATAGGTAAAAATATGTGGAAATCAGAACATTCATATAATGCTATGTTGAAAAATCCTGAAGGGATAAATACCAACAAAAAGAAAATGTGGGAAAACTATTCCTGCAATTAAAGAAAGAGAAAATGGTGGTCAGATGCTAGATATATATTGACCAGCATAAAACTTTCTCCACATTGAATGCAGAATGCAAAAAGAGAAAAGGCATGCCTATGACAAAGTTTTATATGTTTAGCTATTGTATTGAAAGCATGTAAATTTAGAAAAAGTGTTACCTAGAATATTCCTTTCATTATTCTTTGGGAATTATTTATACTTGAAAATGTTCAGAATAGAAAGTTAAGGGGAAAATCCATAACATAAACTATTCCTAAGCAATACTGCAATCATTTGGGGGGACTTACAGGACGATGGTGCAGCAGTATGCAGTAATAAATCAGTTTTTCCAAGATTCAGAATCTAGATACTGGAAAAATAGCAACTTGGGGAAGAAAAGAAGGAAGGAGTTGGATCCCTGGGATCCTGGAATGATCTGAAAGGAAAAGTAGAACCTGCAGAAAAATTGAAGAATCAGACCACAATGCAGAAAAAGAAAAGTGACAGTCTGCACTTTCTCTCTGGCTCCTGGTTCATGGTGGGAGAAAGGAAGATTGAACCTAGAGAAAGTGAAAGCAGGTGACTCCAGAAAGAAACGCACCAGTGGAATGGAGCAATGAATGCTGTGCACTACAACAGCTGGTGAGTGACTCCAGCCCAAGCATTTACCATATCCCCTGGAGAGGGTGCCTGGTTGGATGCCATTTTAAAGATGGGTCAACTCAGCCTGGGACTCAGAGCAGCCATTTGTTGGCCTTACCTTAGGGCTTCCAGTGTTAACTCCTACAGTGACTAGGTGAGGGATATCCCAAGAGACATCTAAGATCAGGAAGCCATGGTCAGACTAATAAGAGTCACAAAGTGTTATAATCTAAATTATTTAAGCCACACCCTCATGACCAGAGGGCAGATTCAGGCTGAATTTTTATGAATTTGAAAGTTCCAAACTGGTACTCCATCCTAATCCTACTACTGCTTGCTTGGATTACCCAGCAGGGATCTGAGATCTAGTCTTCCAGTGAGAGGAGAAGGAGGAGTAATGCCTTGAATTGGGCACTGCCACAAAATGGTAGCCCACAGAACATAATGCCAAGATTAAAATCAAAGAGAAATTTCTTTTTTTCTTTTCTATTGGTCTATATTGGTTTTTTAAAATTGCTTTTGTTTTTCTGTAAGTGTAAACATTGTATTTAGTTTTTTGTTGCTGTTTTGTTCATCTCTTTGCTTTCACCTTTTTTTCTTCCTCCCTATCTTCACCAGTTTTTTGAGGTTTGGGTAATCTTCCTTCACCCTTCAGCCTTGTTTCTAATTTATTTTCCTTTTCTATTTTTTCCTCTTCTCCGTTTTAATTTTATTTGTTTAGGGTAAAGTCACTCTAGTGAGTGAGTATTTACTGTATATAATTTTCTGATTGTGTTAGATTTTGTCATATAGCAATAAATCTTGTACCTACAGTTAAAGGTGGTAAATTATTGGTCATCACAGCTTGTTATTTTCTAGTCTTTTTTTGATGCTATTGTTACTGAATGTATTAATTTAACAAAGGCGATATAGGTATAGTGATCTATTCATCTTCCTTGTCTGTTTATACCTACAGGGTCTGGTGGTCATAAACAATACTACAGACTAGTACCAAAGAACTGGGTGCTAGGCCTTCATTCATAATAAAAGAAGAGTCAGGATCCTGGGACAGACTCAAATGCCAAAACCCAGCTATGACTAGAAGATATCCCAGAAAAGTAGTCATTTCTTAAAGAGTTCTCAAATACTAGTAATAAACCTATCTCCTGTAAGCAATTTACAAGTTTCAATGTAGAAAACAAATAAATAAGAGCAACAAAATAGAAATGAGAAAACATGGAAGCAAAAGGCAACTAAGCATATCTTTTGTTATGGTCATCACCTCTGTGGTTATCTGTGAAATTTCTATACTATATTTATTATGTTTGACCTCATTCATCTCTCTATATTTTCCCCTATCTCTCTTAACTACCCTCCCGCTGCAACAGGGTAAAATCGCTCCATAAAGGGGAAAATCATTGCATACAAGTTCCTAGTATATGTTGGATTTTATTGTATAACTAGGATTTGCTACTGTCATTAAAGGTATCAGGATAATAGTTACCACAGCTTGTCAGTAGCTAGGCTGCTTGATGCCATTGCTATTGTTGTTCTCAACTGTACTACTTTATCAAGGATGTCGTAACTAGTTTTCTCCCTTGTATGATAACACTGTGATTGTATGTAATCATCACCATAGGTCACTACAAAAGAACTGGTTGCTGAGCCAAATAGAAATTTTCATCCTTTACAAATTGGAAAGGATGGTTCTTGGGATAGGCATAAAGAACCACCTATATTTGGAAGATATCCCTGAAGAACAGACAACTCCTTGATGCTAGTGATAAAGCTATCTATAATGAGAAATTGGCAACCATTAACACAGAAAATAAAATAAAATAAAAAATAGAAAATGACAAGACCTAGAAGCAAAATGCAACCCCAGACCTCCAGCCCACCCAGGACAAGCCCAGAGCACAATGAGATAAAAAAAATTGGAAGTCAAGCACTGAAACTTTCTGAAATGTTAGTAACAGAAGTGGGGGGGGGGGAAACCAAATGCAAAAGGCTATAGAAAAAAAAATCTCTAAGCTACAAAAAGAAATGACTATCAAAATGAAAGATATTAGAGTAGACACAGATTAAAAAAAGAAGAAGAACCTAGGAAAATGATGAAAACGATAAATGCCCAACACAGGAAATAAATGGAATCTATAAAACAGATCAAACAAAAATCCAAGAGATTAAAGTTTCCATTAAAACTATATGCAACAGATTGAAAGAAGGCAAGGATAGAGTATAACATATCTAGAAGACAGAATTGAAGCTAGTGGCCATGAAAAGAAAAGTCCTAAAAGTAGCAATAGACAGTGAAAAATCAATCCAACAGCTGCTAGATGAGCCAAAGAAGAACAACATAAGTTTGATTTGCGTCAATGAGAAAGGTGGAGATGGTACAAAAGACAAAAAACCTATTCGCAGAAATAATGGCAGAAAACTTCCCAAACATGGGTAAAAAAATTTGACATAGAAATGAAGCATCTACAACTCCAAAAAAGCCATGACCAAAATAAATCTTCATTGAGGCATATAATAATCAAGATTACAGAAATTCAGCAGAAAAACAGAACATGAAAAACAGAAAAGAAACAAATTAACTATAAAATAAAGTCCCTTAGAATTACAGCATAATTCTCAACACAAGCCCTCAAATCAAAGAGAGCTTGAAGTGATGTATTTTAAGTCCTCAAAGAAAAGAGCTGCTAACAACAAATAGATGTACCCTACAAAACTATCTTTGAAAATTGGTGGAGAAATAAGATACTCCCATGACAAAGAACATCTGAGGAAATTCATGACCACCAAACCAGCTCTTCAGACTGCTCTGAAGCATATATTAGAAAGAAAAAATGAAGGCCACAATCATAAGAACACAAAAAGAAAGAAGTCACCAAGCAGAGCAAGTAACTAAACAAAGGGGAAATACAAGGAAATGGCAACAAGAAAATAATATGAGACCAATATGGCCATATGTTACTATCATAACCATCAGTGTTAATGGCTCTTTCTGTCCATCTATTACAGGTTTAGTGGTCTTGATGCTTCCACAGGGAGGTAAGTAGTTCATGAATCAGTACTGTCTGCATCTCCTGGTTAAGTTCTTATATTTGTGATGTTTGGCTTCTGTCTCTGCTACATGCTTTTTCTATTGATTACTCTCTCAGATTCTGACATTCACATATTTATGACTTGAGTTTTTGTTCTGTGTGCCTTTGTGTGTCCTTAGTTTTCATTGTCGCTCCCCCACACTCCCTCACACACACACACACACACACACACACACACACACACACACACTTCACTGCATGCATGTGTGTAGATATACATACACATATATATGCATATGTATCATCTCTTTCTCATCTTGTCTGTGTCATCCATCTACTCTCAGTGTTTTGTGGGTGTTTTACATATTTATGATATCTCTGTCCCTCAGACGCCTAACTGGGTACTCAAGAGTCAGCACTAAGAGCCCAGGCTGAATGACCCTCAGAGCCTCCGTCTGAATGAGCAAAAAAGACTAAATGACGGTACTGGGGAAATCTGTAGCTCTTGGTGATCTTAGTAACAGCACTAAGGTCTCATTGACTCTTTTTACTTCACTCTAGATTCTGCCTACGAACTGGTTTCTTGTTTTACACATTGGTCTCAGGAGCAGCAGGAACCAGGAAAATTCACCCTGAAAATATTCTTTCTTGTTCTTTCACTTCATCTACTCATTCGCCGGCCTCAGTAACAAGAAGATTATCATCAAGGACAGGAACACCAAGATGACTTACGAGACTATCAACACTTTCTAAGGAAGGTTAGTAGGCTGATTGTGGAAGTGTGCTGGATGGGTTTTGGGGAAGGAAGTTAGTCCGAAACTGGGGCTAAGACTTATTATCTCATTCACTAATGTATTTCTCTGAGTATAATTCCAATCGTAACTGTTCTGCCAGTGCCTTATATGTTCCAGTGATGGTATTACTAGGCAGCCAGGCTCTGGTGTCCTATTCTTCACATCATGAATGCTATCTTTAGGCAAAATTTCTCTGAAAAGATAAGAAATAACCAGCTTCTTTTTTTCACTCTAGGAATCCCGAGCTGAAAATTTTCTTGTCTATTGGAGGATATTTGTTTGGTTGCAAAGGCTAATACCATAGTCTCTATTTTTTGGTTCATTTTCCCATAATTTGTTATCATCACCACTTTTGCTCCACCTCCGAAGTCATAGTGAACTAAAATTGGAGAGGTGTTTTTTTAGCCAGATGGCAAAACTGATGAGAGTTTTATCATGAGTAGAGAAAAATTACTAGATTTTCTGTGTTGTAGGGAGTACTCTTCAGGAGCTTGACTACAGTTCCCATATTAAAGGCCCTGAGGGAAACTGGATCACAAGCAATAGTCAATAAACATTTTCACATTAAAATTTTTCACATCATAGGTTATGGTGAGACAGTTTTAGTTGCAACATGTGGGGTGGGTGGTTATTTTCACTTCAAAACACCCTTGACCCATATCTGTCAGTAGACTGCAGTGCCTGGGTCAAAGTTGTGCAACCAGATGGAATTAGCAGAGCAGCAGAGGAAAAAATTGGGTCTTCTTTGCTTAAAAATAAAATGGTAACTAATTCAAAGTATATGTTATAAATTATATTTTCTATTCATTTACATCAGGAGCTAAAGTACAAAGATGGAAAAATAAAGAATACATTTTCCTCAATCTCTAGGTCATTTAATTTTGAATGTCTTTTGCTTTACTTTTTAAGAGTCATTTAAAAAAGTGTAAATATCTTAAACTCAGCCAGCAGTATCTCTGTTGTCCCAGAAGTCAGATTCTACAACATCCTCACTCTGCTTGTCAGTACTAAGTTATAGCTGGAGGAGACATAGAATTGGCTATTAGAAGACCTGTGTAGAGGTCTATACACGGAGAAGAAAGGAAGAAAGATCGAGGTACTTTAATTGATTCTATGTTAACCCCATTACAGATGAGTATAGTGGCACATGCCTGTAATCCCAGCACTGTTTCAGCCAGTATTAAACTGAGATTTAGTTCGTATGTTATTTTAGCTGTTCATTGGAGGAGATAGTAACAAAACCATGGTAGAATTGGATTTCTAACTTGTCATTTGCATTTCAAAGTGCCTAT
>RJWT010046562.1:0-11434 GCA_004365215.1 Cuniculus paca | reverse complement strand
GTGCTAAAGTGAAAAAGGGCCTGGATAATTCAAACTTCCTGGATAATTCAGGTGTTTATATGGTCAGACACTGTTGGTCCAAGGTGCCTCCCATTGTCTCTCCTTGATGTCAGCAATCTGTGGGACCTCCTAAACTTCTGCCTGGATAATCAATAGGGTAGTGTTTTATTCATGGTTGTATGGAGAGAATGGAGGTGACTCACACAACTTCCCTGTCTATGCAACTTCCCCATTTTAGGGTTATGGAACCCTGGATTATCGTTTTATGGTGAAGTGGCATTTGCAGTTGAATGAAGGGAAGGGAGTCACTCAGTTCTTTTGTTTCTAACTATAGTATTTCAGATTGTTAAAAGTAATGTTTCTTTGGGTTAGCCTGGAACCTTCATAGTCTTTTGTGAGCAAATTTATTTGTAGGAATGTCATTTACTTGTATTTCTTTGGTAATCATACTTAGTATAATGCCATGAAGTTTGACACTCGTCAACCTAGTATAATACAATGTAAGTTTAAGGGAATTTATACTTTGCTATTCAGTATTTAAAAATGTCACTTATTAAATTGGGCATGATAGTGCACACCTGTGAGGCTCCAGCACTGGTGAGGCTGAGGCAGGAGAATCACTTTGAGTTCAAGACCAGTCTTGGTTACATAAGCTAGTTTGAGGCCATCCTGGACTACATAGTAAGACCTTGCCTCAAAAAAAAAATGCCACTTATTAAAAGTTTATATTGTTCAGGATCCCATACAAAAGACTGTGTGCATGCTCCAGTTTAGTTCTCACAATATTCTTGTTTTAGTAACTTTTCTCATTGCTGAAACAAAATACCCAATACCAAAAGTTAAAGGAGGAAAGGTTTATTCGGTTCATAGTTTGTAGAGGTTGCAGTCCACAGTCAGCTGGCTTCAAAGTAGGGTAACTTGGTAGAAGGGCATCATAGAGGAAAAATAGACTATGGCAAGCAGTCAGGTTAGAACACATTAGCCCTTTTTCTATCTCTTTTATTTTATACAGGCTACACACTTTAGGGAGGGTGAGCACTCACACTCTTAATTCTAGCCAGAGCTATGCCAAACCAAACAGTGGACTGATTTCATTATCACAAACACTTGATCCCAGCACCACACACTCTAGATCCAGCCACTTCTGAAAAGCCCTTCCCTATTACTGCATGAGGCTTTGGGTAGACATCTAGACTCAAATCATAATAATCTCTAGGCTAGAAATGAGTATAGGACTAAAAGATGTAACAATACTAAGAGAAAATGAAAATGAATGTACATGTAACAAAAGAGAATTCTTATTTTCATACTGAATATAGATTATAAGAAGCAAATAATGTGCGTACTTCATAAATTTTTGTTACACAAGCTTAACAAATTTTATTTTTTCCCCCTCTAGGTCTACATTCACCAATTTTTTTTTCCTCAATTTTCAGGAAAACCTCTTTTGATGTTGCAATTTGATGAATTCGCATAGCTCCTTCTAACAAGCCAACTGTCTAATTTTGTACTCTGGGGAATTTAATGGGGTTCCTTGGCTAGTTCCTTGAGATAGAACTAGTGTGGGGGCTGGCACTCAAAATATCCCCAGAATTGGGCACTGTTGTTGGTGCTTTCTGCTGCCTGCTCTGGGCACCAGATGCTTCTTCCTGTTGTGACAGTGGGTAGGCTCTGTGTCTTGTTTCTGTTCATCATTCTGCTGGGCCTGTTCCTGAACTTTTGACAGGAACTGCTGCTTAATGACAGCGAGGATGTTGGTAAAATAGCTATTGCCTATGTTAAATGATCTATAAATCTGTGATCAAACACTGATCTAGAAAAAGTGGGTGTAGAGTTGCAGGTGGCAGAACCATTTAATAAGATGAACAGCGAAATTGTTGCAAGGAAGACCAAGCACAAGAAAGGCTGAAAACATGGTCATCAGAATATGAAGTCTCTCTTATTACAATATGGCAATGACCTGGCTGATTCAAATTGAGCAGTGAGCTCCTCTCTGATTTTCAGAATCAGAGGACTTTTTCAATGAGTCTATCTTCCTATCAGCCAAATGCTAGTGATCTGTTTCTCTTCTGTACGCAAAGATTCTTTAGGATCTGTGTAGGGTAAAGTACAGACCATCTTTCTTTTGTAAAACTCACTTAAAGGGGGGTTTAATTTTTATGATTTCTAAAAGATTTTTGAAATCCACCCACAAGAGCTGTGTGAATATGAAAAATCCACCCACAAGAGCTGTGTGACAGAGAAAAATAAATACTACAATCCCAGGACTCTGGAAGACAAAGACAGGAGGATTACAAATTTGAGCCCACCCTGGTCAACTTGGCGATTTAATGACATTCTGCCTCAAAATAAAAAATAAAAATGGGTTGGGAACATGACTCATTGTAAAGATTTTGAGTTCAATCTTGCAAAAGCCTCATTTATTTTTAACCTCTAAAATAGTTGCAGAAGTTTTGCACTGAAGGACCCTTGATGAAATGCAAGTGTGTGTAGTTTTATTCCTCATGCTGCTGCAATCTGACATGGAATGTTTAGAGCCAAAATTTAAAACAAATAGATATAAATTCATGCTTTTAAAAACACTAATCAAGTCAGGAGTGGTGTGTATGCCTGTAATTGCAGCATTCCAGAGACTGAAGCAGAAGGAACACCTAGAGTTTGAGGTCATCCAGGGCTACACAGGTTCAAGGACAACCTGAACTACATGGTGAGTCCCTTTCTCAAAACAAAACAAAGTGAAACAAAACAACAATAACAACAACAACAAACCCTGATCAGTGCTTTGATGCCCAACTTGTTTTTTTTTTTTTTTTTGATTAGGTGCACCTGTGTGCACAGCAGCCTGGATTACCAATAGACAGTGAATATGGACAAGAAAGAGAAGTGTAAACCTCAGTGTCTAAAACAGCCCACAAATTGGCCTGAAATTATATTAGACCGGATCTGTTTTAACAAATAGCAATTAGTTTGCAAGGCAAATGTATTAGTTTGCAGGAATTACTTAAGATTAAAAATCATTTTTGCTTCATAGTGTTTCAGTTATAGAATACTAGAGACCGGGTTTTACAGAGTGCCCAGAGAAAGTGTCAGAAAATATTCTCCTCCTAACCTTATTCCATAGCCAGTTGCTAGACAAGCAGGGCCATCCTCCATGAAATTTAAATGAGGTGCTTAAATTGGTTCCTTGTATAAATTACTTGATGTGAATATTTTCCAATTTGACATACATGCTGATTTTAGTTAATTTCAGCCACTACGTGGAGATTGATTATGTAAAATGGGTAAAGATTAAAAAAAAAGAAGAATTTTAGGTTGCCCCAATGAGCAGGTTACATTTATGTTCTTCTCCCAAAGCTTACGTTATTTGTAAAATCTCACATTAATAAAAATTTAAGTTTGAGCTCTTCATTAGAGAGACTTAAGAAATTTACAAGTTACAGTACAATGATTTCATTAATAGGAGAGATTCTGAGTTCCAAAAACTCACATTGCTACATTTGAAGCAAAAGAGAAAGCTTTTCATCATCCAAGGACTCAGTGGGACCCAAGATATTGGAGAGCAAATTTAATTTCATGATTCTCCTGAGCCATACAAACTGGAAAGTGAAACACTGTTTATAACACAAAGTGTGAAAAGTGTGAGCTAGGCAGGGAAAGGCAGGCTCACCCTTTCTGTCATAGCCCTTCTTCAGTCACTTGTGTCCCCAAATGCACATAGGCTCATTTATTCTTCCTCTCCTGCCCGACCTTTGTCTTAAAAAGAGAACAACAGTTCTCTATCTGAAACTTCAACATAACTTTGAGTGTCTGCCCTGAGATCAATTTTAAAAGAATAGCGAAGTTTTTCATATTAACCACTTTCTCCCTTAGTCACGTTTCATCATTAACACAAGAACAGGGACGATAAAAGTATTTTAAATTTCTGTTTATTTTAAAAACATGAATGATCCTTCTTGTGAAACACAAAAGTGAAAATAAATGCAATAACTATATTGACTGTTTAAAGAATCTAGTGTTTTCTCATGATAATTTCTGATTCTTTTAATCTAGTGTATTCTTATGATAATTTCTGATTCTTCTATCTCTTTAAATACGAGAGCATACAATCATTGCAGCATAGCTTTGTATTTTTGGACCATTTGTTTGTACTCTGAAAAGTATCCAAAAATCCATATAGTAATTTTAATGAATTCTCTTATATTCTTTAGTTGAACAGCATACTGGTAAAATTCACTATAGAGTGAGTTCTAATGATATGAACATTAATGTGATTATAAATCAGGTTATTTGGTAATGTTTGAGTCTTTGTGTATTTCTTTAAATTGCTAGACAACTCAAATAGATTACAGGAATTCTAAATGGTATCTGTTAGAACAAATCTATGTCTCTCCAAAGTTCATATGTTGAAATCTTCTAGTAAATCAAAGTATGACTGAAATTGCAGACAGAATCTTGGAAAGTGAAGTTCTTATGATATCATTAGAGTGAGTTTCAATCCAATATGAATACTGTCCATGCAAGAAGAAGAAATTTGAACAAAGTCACATACAAGGGGAAGACTAGGTACAAAAGAATGGAAACATGACTATCTACAAAGACTGTCTAAACATGGCAATCTAAAAACACACCTGACACCTTGATCTTGGATTTTAAACATAGAGAACTTTGAGAAAATACATTTTTTGTTGTTTTTTAAGCTGCTTATTCTGTGATACTTTTAATGCAGCACTAGTAAACTAATACAGTAGCATAGGTATGGGAAACAGTTACTACCTTCACTAAATCTGCATACCTGCTTCCCTAACTCCAATGGTTGTGTAACTCCTCAACTAATTCATTAATTAACGCAGTATGCCAACAAGTAAATACTAATCGAATGTTTTCTGATCACTTGTCAGTTACTAGGTTCTGTAGATTTAAGAACATCTTCTCAAAAATTCAGTGTAGTGAGAGATGCAGATATTCCAGAATAATTGTAATCAACTTAAGAGATGTCAAAGCAAATATATTCATTCCGTTTTTCATTCACTCATTGCCCAAATGCAACGGAGAGTTCAAATGATGCTCCACTGTGGCAGCCTTGAGCTGGAGGGACATTGAATTCTTATAGCAAGACATATCAGTGAAGCACTATCTAAAACCGGTCTACTCTCTAATGAGGTAGAAAGGTTTTGTTCTGTTTTATTGGCTGTCTTTTGCATGTCCAACTAGTACACACTGCAACTTCCATAGCATTGTTTGTTGTTGCCCTAACCAAGAGGTCTTCTGGCTGATTTCATCACTTTGTTCCATGGGACTCTCATTTACTCAATCATTCAAGTCAGTCTCAAACTATCCTTGAATCATACTTTCACCTGTACCTCATAAGTATTGGGCCATCAAATATGATGACTACTCCAATATCCCTCAACATTCTAACTCTCTTTGTACCTTATCCTTCATTTTAGGCCTTCATTTTAGGCCCTCACCAGCCCTTGCTTACTTTAGTGTAGTCCATAATTACTATGGGCTATAATGTACAGATTAGATCATTACTATCTATAGTAGGATAACTTCTACCTTCCATTACCTATAATTTTAATTGACCTTCAACATTGACTCAAGAATTATATTTCTAAAATGAAAACAGGCATGTCACTGTCTCATACAAAATTTTAAGACTGACAACAATATGTAACCTAAAATGTAGTATACTAGTTCCTATCTGCTTCTCCAGCCACAGTTCCCATTCCTGCACCAGAATTAATCTTGTGCTCTTTCCATGATCAAATTAGAAAATTATTATTTTAAATATACACTATAACTACATAGGAAAGGAGAAGTTCCTCCATCCCAGTAATTGTTGCCAAGCTAGGGAGAGAGTGACCATCCTAGATCTTAAGATTTGTGTGTCCTTTGAATATTTATGATTTTATATTTATTAAATTACATGTTCTTGTCTAAATTTTACACTATTACTATTGCCAGCATTCCCTTTCAAAAGTATGAAAGGAGTACAAGTAAAGTAGGAAGTACTTTAATATAACTAAAGGAGGATGAGGAGACTACACCATCCAGAGAAAAACTTATGCCAATAAATAACAGATTAGGCATCATCTCTGCCCTCTAGGGTCTTGCTGTAGACATCAGACAAAATCATGTAAATGTAAGTAGACAACAGTGTACAAACATTTAACACAGTTTTCTCAAATGCATTTGATTTCTTTGGAGAAAGCTGACAATACTAAGTCATGTAATGGACTCATTCAAAAATCTTTCATGAAATAACAAATCTGCATCTGCTTTTCTGGCAAGAAGGAGTTACTAGTGAAGAGTATTTTAAAAGGGCATTAAAATCATCAAAACTTTAATTCAATAAATATACTCAGTAAACATATTCTATTATACTTTTCATGAATACTGGAATACTGTATTGTCTTATGACCTCTAGATTTTATATACCATACATGACCCATGAACTAAAATAAGTTATTGAGTGAAACTATTATGTAACATGTTTTCGCACTATGTTAACACGTTTGCTAAAACATTATGAACTATTTCTTCAGAGTACCAAATAGAGAAAATACTGACCTTTATAATATGGCCCATAAAAACTGTCCTCAGTTTTTTAATAGAAAAATTTGACACTGCTGGGAATTAGTCTAGTTATAGAATGCCTTCCTGGCATGTTCAAAGCTCCGGGTTTCATTCCCAGCACTTAAAAAAGGAGTGTTTATATATTAAAACAATCTGAGAGTGTTTATATATTACACTTTTGTGGTATTTTTTTCACATAAATCTATCCAATTGCTGATATTTCTGATTTCTTTCTGGCATGTATTGTAACAGAAAATGCTCCTCCAACCACAGCCAGTATACTTCAGTTTGTTAGTTGCCCAGATTCCTGTTCCAGGTTCGACTGCATCTGTCTCTTAGAAACGACTGGTCACTGTGATGCATAGCTGGTCACTATGATGCACAATGTATAAACCAATCCCCAATTGACAAGTCATTCTGCCTCTGTACTTCCTGCTTGCTTATCTCATAAAAGCCCTAGTCCACCAGTGATCAGATGGTGATGTTCTAGGAATGATCATGATCAGCGCCCATCGACGTAAATAAGTCTGCTTCCAAATCCTGGGTGTCGTTTCAGTGTTTCTGCTTGCCACTGCAATATTACATTGTTAGAAATCAATAAATATTAATAAGTTATATTCAAAAGACTATTTCAGTCCATCCAATCATGACTATTATCATCAGAATTTGCAGTCTTCCGGAGCCAGCTGTTGAGTTCATCAGAGTTCCAGGAGGAACTAGCCCAACAATTGCAAAACGTCTGAGGACAAAGGTCCTGAATGCTGTGCTAAGAACAACTAATCATTACAGAAATGGCAGGAACTCAGTTCAATGTTTTATACATTTTTTTAAATGTAGGAACGGCAGTGAATGTGAAGAATATCAGTGAGTGGGAGAACATATTGGAGGAGGAGGCTTACAATCAATTAATAAGTACAGCTGGTACCAGAAGATAAATTAGATACTGTTTTGGAAATGAGTTAATGAATGGTTTTTATCTGGATAAGTCTGTCCCTTCTGAAGAAATCTCCAACTTTGTTTCCAAAGTGGCTCTGTCAAAACCTTCCTGTCTATTAGTAGGGCTTGGAGAATATAGTCTTCATTGCCATTTCCAGGGTTTTGAAAGGTTTTTCCTGTACTACAGGTTTTGTGGTTAAATAGAAACATCCAACCTTCAGGGCTGCTAATTTAATAGCTTTCATGAATATTAGCCTTCAAGGAAAATATTCCTTTAAAAAAGTGTACATTAAATTACTAAATCATGAGAAAAAATCCTCTTTATCAATTTCTAAGTATTAAAAAGTTACCAATTATTCGGGGCTTTACTGACAAGGTCATTTATAAAAGAATCATTCAATCTAGCCAGAGAAAACTGCTGCTGAGAACATAGCTAAAAACAAGTCTTCAGCTAAATTCTCAGGAAATTAATGTTTCTGTTATCTATATTTATATTTAGAGGAGGAGCGGTGAGAATGTTTCATCCTTGAACTGAGAAACTGCCTCTGAGCTCTTTGCAGAGAAAAAGAAGAAAGTTTGACTGCAGTGGCAGGCTTGAACAATTTGGATGCACAGAGTATTGATTTCTCTCCTGTGTTTATTCTATTCTTGTGTTCGGAAACGTTAAGTATCTAGAGAGGGAAGGCAAAGTGGACATTTTAAAAACAGTTTGACATGATTGAAAACCTTCATATTTGTCAAGGTGTTTCCCTGCTGTATGGAATTGTTTTGTTTTCGCATTTTCATTCTTGATGGATGTCATACCCTTGAAATGTGGCAGATTCATGTCTCTGAAGTATCAGTTTTTCAGCTTAACACTGGAAAAGTGTCACTTGTGAACAGGGGGATGCATGGTAGGCCAACATCACCATATGCTGCTGCCTTTGTTTTTACTAATCAAGCAGTTGGTAGGGACAAGGAATCAGCCGTATTGCACTGTTCAGCGCACGGATCAAACACTGTTCTTAGCACTGTACACTCACCAGCCATGGTCACTCTTTAGTCATGTTTCAAAGGTACCACGTCTCGCATGTTGGTTTCTCTGGCAACTGTAGAGACAGTTGAATTACAGTTCATAATTGACCAGCCACCAGGCCTGGGGATTTTTGTTTATCCTCCAAGCTTCCATGTGTCCTGTGGAGTGTGGAAAGTGGTTGGCCCTCCCAGTTTCCTGAGTTCTTTGAGACAGAACCAGTGAACCACAACTTTCTGTTCTGATCACTAGAAGGATTTTTTTTTTCTTTTCTGCTTTAGGATTCATTCAGAACTGCTTTGAATTTCTTAAAAGATCGTTATCTCAAGGAACAATGCTTCTTACTTTGTATTGTTTCATGCTCTTCATACCCATTGAGCTCAAATTATGCTAAAGCTCAGACTCACTTAATAAAGAATCTTATGGAAAACATTTCAAAGATGTCATCTTTTTCATCCCTTATAAACTGCATTCATCACTAATATGACCAAATGTAATGAGAGAAACAACTTGTTAGGTTACTAAAACATGTTTCTCATGTGGATTTCATTTCATATTATGTGTCTTAAGCCAAGGCTACTTAAGAAGAACTTTATGTCTTAAATAAGCTTGCTGAATATTCCTGTTTAGACTTTTAAAGAATATTTTTAGACTTTTAAGGAATATTCTTTGTAGATTTACTTGTAAAATGTATTGGGATGTGGAATGATACTAGTCAATTTAAGCATTGAAAGTCTGTCAGATTTATCACAAATATAGAATTGTTCTAAATAATCCTGTATGGGGAAGCATTGCATATTCTGGGAAATATTCAAACACAATTTTGATTATCATAAAAATTTTCACTAAATTTAATAGGGGCATTGCAGTTGGAATTATGTAGAGTTACCTTAGCATTTATTTTATACTAGCTACAAATATTGATTTGATTTATGTTGGCAAAGACCATAGACTGATGTGATCCTTTACCTTTTAAATTGACGTCAGCATCCATATAATGTATATTTGTTAGAAGCAGAGACTGTGGCAGTTCTGGGCTTACATGAAACACAATTGTAGGCATCAACACCACAGAGACATCTTACTGATGCCCCTGGAAGAGAAGAACTTCTTTTGCTTGCCAATGTCAGTCCCATTATCAGTCACCAGCACCTCCGAGGACATGTTAGCACCAGTGGTAGAAATTGAGCCAGAGCAGTAACTCAATTAGCATGATTCCAGTGCCAGAGCCACTTTCTTAGGACATGTTCTTGTTCACTCAATGACTTTCCCTTTTCATTGATTCTGAGCATTTGAGTTCCCTAGGAATATATATGACCAAGATCTCTTTCTTTTGCTTTTATGACTTACCATAGCACAAATTACTTCAGATGTGAATGTTCTTATTGGCATACATGGAAGAATGACCTTACTTTATAGTGCTATTATAAAAGCATGGTTTAAACTAGGCTTTCAATTTTTGTGTGACAGAAGAAGGGGCTAATCTTATGGGTCTTGACCTCTCTCGAGCATTCAAACTATTGATGACAGAGCACAAGCCTCTTTACGTTCTCTGCTTGTCATTTTCTTGGCCTTAGATGGTTCCCGACCTATTTCAGTGCATATGCCTTATTGACGTCCTGCACAGCAGGGCAATGCATCTTCTCAGTCTCAACTTTGTGGTCTGTTCTTCAGTAAGGATTAAAGAACAAAATGAGCTTTTTAATTCAGTCCCAGATCTGGCTTCCTATATTTCAATTCAAGGCAGTGAAGGTGCCACTGAGGGTATCAGACTTCATTCCTTATTCCTAAGAATACCTAATCAATACATTCTTTCAAGTAATTGGTTAATCGTCTAATTTCATGGCTCAAATTGTTCACTCACCTGGATCTTTCTAGAGATAGCTTTGATTTCTTCTACAGTAGGTGTCTTAGATTACTTTTAAATTTTTTACCTGACGTTTGCATGATGATCCTATCTAGTGTGCTTATTCTTCCTTTCACACACCTATCAATAATTTCCAAATTGCAATAGGAATAATTTTTCACTCCTCATAAGAATAGGCAGGTAAACTATAAAACTGTTAAGAAGGCACTAAATTCAGTAAAAAAAGAAGTTGTGAACGTTACTAGGAGGGAACGCCCTAAGTTATTAGCTTTCCTTAAAGATTGCTTGGTCTGAAGCATCTATCGCTCTTTCTTTCCTTCTGAGAAGTGATGCAGGTGACATCACCACTCTGACCATGTTCATTTGTCCCAAAGTACAAGCCAGACACAAAGGCACCCACACAAAGTCTCTCCAGCAGGGTGTATGCTGTCCTGGAGGAGCACTTTTACCCACTGGGCTGCCTAAACATGATGGGCCTGGCAGACCCAGTCAGTTTTTTCCTCTTTTGTGAAGTTTGAATGGGACATCGAAACCCAGGCTGAAGACAATAGGAGGGAGTAAAACTGCTCAGAGATACATGGAAAGGAAGCAATCAGCAGAAACCATGGGGTTGCAGAACTCAGGGTTAAGAAAATGCCTCAATAGAAAGGAGAATAATGGAGGTCAACTTGCAAGTGACAGCAGGCATCATAGATGCAGAAAGAGAATGACTGAGCTGGCGTCATGTGGCACACCAACGCAGGAAGGAAAGGCTGACGTGCTGTGGAAGCACATGGATCCTCTAAAGCTCTCTGTACCCTAAAGGATCATTCATTTCTCCATAATACTTAGCTGTGGTGTGGGGGTTGTAGTCTCGAAGTTGTTTAATCTGTGTTAAAGCCAAGTTAGGAATCCATTGGACTTTTTCTTGTTTTCACATTTATACTTTCATAAAAACTGCAGTCAGAGTGAATGGCTGATCTTAGGGAACAAAAACTAGCACAACAGTCATTTTGTGTGGGAGGAAAGGGAAAGATGATCGCTAAATTAGACTACTTGTA
>RJWT010046561.1:0-11441 GCA_004365215.1 Cuniculus paca | reverse complement strand
TGTAATGACAAAGGTAACATAACTAGTGCCATAAGGCATCGTATCAACTGGTAACATATAGGATGCTATAACAACACAATTTTAGTAAAATAACATAGTAAGTTATTAATCCTTTTTTAAAAAGTAAGTTATTAATCCTAATCATTCAAATTGATGATCGGATTGTCAGGCAGAATTCTTTCTCTTGATGATTCAGAAATGTTCAGCCTTTTAAAATGGCTGACCATTTCCTAGAGTCTTTGGATTCTTAGCATCTATCTAGCAGATGAGTGAAAAGAAGATATCATACAATTTTTTCTTTGCCACTTTAACCCAGAAGTAGAGGGAATCACCTCCACTCAAATTCTTTCACTTGATCACTAGTTGCAAGAGAGACTGAGGTACATAGTCCCTGGCTGGACAACCACTTCCAAGAGACAACTCAAAACTTTTTTTTTTGCAGCACCAGAGGCTGAACTCATGACCTCATGCTTGCCAGGCAGGCGCTTAGGCCACTGAGCTAAATCCCCAGCCCTTGTCTTTTTGAGACAGGGCCTCACTATGCCCTTGAGGCTAGCCTTGAGCTCACTTTGTAGCTGAGGCTGGTGTCAAACTCCCAACAATTCTCCTGTCTCAGCCTCTCGAGTGCTGGGATTACAGGCATAAACCACCACGCCTGGCTAATGATTGGAAACTTTAGGAAAGGAGGCATATGTCTTTGAGAGACAAAAGTTTCTGCTTTGGGTAAGATTAAAATTGAAGTATCTGTTCAGAATGGAAAAGTTGGGATTTCTGGTGACCTCTAGCAAGTGTTAGGAATAGGATTCCTGGTTAAAGGTCAATTTGTTCTGAAATAATCTCTGACTGAACCGAATTTCATCCTGTCTGTAAGTAGGCCCAGTTTGTCAGTGCCTCAGGTAACCCAACACGTTGCACATAACAACTGTGCCTTACTCTAGGTCAGTGTGCTGAATTGCAGGGCCTGGGGTCTGTTCTGCTGTTTGGCATCAGGGAGGTCAAGTTGTTGGCAGTGGGTAGAGAGCTTTTTTTTTTTTTTTTGGTTTGTTTCATGGAGCAGTGATATCATTAGCGTCATAGGTAACGTATCTTTTAGGTACTTCTGTTAACCTAGCTGGAAAAACTCAGTAATCTTAGCAAAGATAAAGTGAACTCATCACTTCATGGAAAACCTACAGAAAATGGGGTTGTGCTACACTGATGCATGTCCCTTAGGCCTTTATTAGAATTCTATGCTATTGATACATTTTCTTGCTATATTGTTATTGTTTTAATATAGTGATGCTTAATTGTCCATATTTATAATTATACAGGGCTATACCATGAATTTTAAACTCAACCAGGAACATAAAATACATGCACTAATTAATATCAAAAATAGCAAGTAAAGAAGAGGGTGAGAAAAATTTTTAATTTAGAAAGTGTTTACCAATAAGCCATATCAGATATAGCTGTACATAGAGCAGAAAAATTAGAAAAGAGATTTCCTGACTCCAAAGAAATGAACATATTTTAAGGAAGAAAGATATCATCACCACAAATGAAGGACTATTACCTATGACCAGGTGCCGAAATGTGCTGTGCAGGTAAGAAACACTAGTAGGGACAAAGAAAAGAAGAACCATACGAAGTGGAGGAGCTAAAAAGGCTTTCAGATATTGTCTTAGTTACTTTTCTTTCATCGATGAAACAAAATACCTAACAGCCAAGGTAAAAGGAGGAAAGGTTTGTTTGTTTCATAGCTTGTAGGTGTTTCAGTCCATAATCAAGTGACTCTAAGGAAAGGTAGCATATGGCAGAGGGGTAACAGTTCATGGTAGCAAAAATTCAGCAAAAGCAGTAAGAGAGAAAGGAGGGGGCAAGCCTCTTTCAGCTCCTTATATTGTATGGCTAGGGCAGGCGTAGTACTCATACCCTTAATCCCAGCGATGGATGTTGAATCAATCACAAACTAGATTCACGCACCTCTGAAAAAGCCTAAGATTGCATGAGGCTTTGTGGGGAGAGAATCTAGACACAAACCATAACAGATATGATGAAAATAACATATTTTGAGTGCCTACTTTGTGTCATGAATTGTGAGACTATTCCTTGTTAGCTCATTACCAACATTGGGCGATATTGTTAAATCCAATATTGAAAATGAAAGCTAAAATGATTATACATTCTATACTTATTAAATACCAGAGCTAGGATTCAAACCTAGGCCCCTTCTTGCCAGGCTTTTAGGTATGCTGTGGTGCATTCGGTGGAACACCTAGAACTTGTTTAATTCCTTGTTGAACTTACCCTGTCCAATTCCTACAGCGTCTCAGTTTCGACAGGGACACTTTGGTCTCCTTCATTAAAATACCATCAACTTTGCAGAATTTAGTCTACTTGGATTCTCTATTGGAGGATACCAGGAATTGATGATGCTGAGAGTCAGTTTGATTAAAAAAGCACTTAATATAAAAAGTTTTAAGTTGAATTTTGGGCTTCTTCATTCTGTTATCTTTTTCCAAAATTTTCTGTATTTTAAGTCTTCCAAAAGTGGGGAGTCAGAGTAGGGTGCTTCCTCAGGGTTTTCTTACTATCAATAGTTATCCCTACCAATGCAGTCCAAAATCCAGAGAAACTCACAGCCATAACATTTACTTACTGAGTTCCTCATACTTGCCTGAATGGTAAGCAGGTCATACACTCTGATAAATAACACCTCAGTGAAGAACAAGTACATGCTAGGGGCATTAAAACATGCTGCCTTATTTTCTGACACGGGAAGACAAATTATACAGTAGAAGTTATAAACATCAAGTTTGAGCAATAAAACTTGCTCGCCATTGAGAACTAGTTGCTTTATCATGTACTCTGTGACAGTCTATGGGAAAGTCAAACTGGGAATTAATTAGGCCACTTAGCATAATATATTGTAACGATATTTCACAGTCATAAAACACTTGAGTTTGAAATGTTAAAGTGATGGAATAGATTTAGGACAATTAAGACAAAAGAGAGAGAAAAATTTATCAAACTTGAAATCGAGCTGGGCCCTGTCATATCTGAGATTTCATTTGAAACTCCAAGCAGTGATCAACCTCAAATCCAAGGTGTTTGGTCTTTGAATGGGGTGTAGTATGTGCTTGTAGATATTTCTGAAGGTAGATTTCCTGAGATATTGGTTTTTAATACCCACTTGGAAAGTTTTATAGTATAAGCTGATTTAAGACTCTATCTAGAAACAGACATAAACACACAGAGTTTGGCAAACCCAGCTAGATGATTTTGGGTTGGAATAGCTCTTTTATAGTAAAGGACGATAAATAATTCACTTTTCCATCATTATATGGGCAGAATGTAGAAACAATTAGGCAAGGAAAATCTAGTTATGAGGGTAGGGCTAATTCACATTCAAGAAATTATTTTGAAAAGCCCTCAAACCAATCAAGCAAATTTATTCCTCCAATGGCCAGGACTACTAAATCCAGCTAGGATTGCTTATTCCTGTGAATGGTTAATCTAGCCATTAATTCAAAGAATCCTACATTGCCACCAAACAGCATTAAAAGTTTTATTATTTTATGGCTTGTCCAAATGCCCAATCCCCAAAGCAATTGTTATAATTTACACAAAAAAGAAAAATGCTCAGGGAAATGAATATCCATCTTTTAACATTATCCACGAGGGTCTGGTTTTGATTGCACACACAAAACGAAATAAAGGTACCTAGCTCAGGCAATTAAAATGTTCTTGTTTTCTGTTTTAAAGAATGTGTTCGTTTGTGAGTGATTCCAAAAGGAAGGTTTAGGAACAATTGTCATGTTTTGCATCGGTAAGAACTGAAAATCTAGTTATGATATTTCAATAAGTCTAACAAGTTTTCTACAATTGTCATTCTTCTGATCCATACACTGTCAAATATTTGGGAAATGTAACTAGTGAAAATGCGAAGGTGTCAGTGAAATTTGCTTTTTTACTTCGGTGAAAGGTAAACTAAAATCACACAAACTAGTTAAAATTTCACTATGAAAGATCTTGGAGATACTCATTTTGCAGATAGGAAAACAAGGCCCTAAAGATGTTAAGTGATATCGGTTATGGTACATTGCTGATTAAAAAAATCAATACGTGAAATCAGCACCAAAGATTTTTGACTTTCTGTTTACCTCTCTCTGTACTCTATATGGGGCTACTTAAACAAGAGTATGATCATGTGGCCAAATCTTGCTCTTTTTGACCTTAGGAAGCACCTGAAAATTTCTACAAGGAAAAAAGGAGAAGACTGGTGATACCTAGCCACTAGACCCATAGCCGGGTTCTCCACCTTGTTATGAGGGTATACCGTAAATCTTCCCTGTCTAATTTCTTAACAAATTAAAAAACTTAAAAAGCCCAAGTTTCCCCCCAATGCGTAAATCAGTGAGAAAGACTGCCTGGTCCCTGGGCCTCACTGAAATCTTAGCTGCTCACACAGCGCTGCACTGTGTGTGTGCTTTCCTTGCCATGTGCCCTCCGAATCCCTGGCCCTTGCCTCCCTGCTGCTCTGTTCCCTCTGCTCTCTAGTTTCAGAGCTTTATGTGCATCCCAGCATGAGAGTTTTCACAATTCATTCTACCTTGATCAAGTCCCATCCAGCAGGTCATTTATTTCCTAACGTGGCAGCAAATCCAGACACTGACCTATATTCAGTGTCGTGTTCTCTTAATGATCAATACCAACATTCGTGGACTGAAGGAACATCTGCCTTGGAAGTGGCATTAAAAGGTTAAGACTCATTCTTGGGAGATGTATTCCTTTTACTTTTTAATTTTTTTTTTCTATTAGTGAGTGTGGTTGTTTCCAGACAAGTGCGAGCTTCCTGAAGGCAGTACTTAACAAATTTCCGTATTTTTATCCGTTTAAGACCTTATTTATTGACTGATTTTTTCTTTTAATGTAATACAAGTAGATATTAATGAAGAAAATATAAAACACTTTTCTTCTATGAAAAAACAAAAAGAACTTTCTTAACAAAATAATTAGAGAATAGCAATGGTTAATATACTCTGTATCATGGTCTTAAAAAATGACCAAAGTGTAACTCTAAGTGATAGACCGAAAACAAACAAACGGTTCTCTCTCACAAATGAGATATCTAAATATCTTCTAAGAATTGTTTTTGAATAAATGTTCAAGAGACATGAGTACTGAAATAAAACAAAAACAAGAATCTTGGGTGATGAGGAGTCTATGGGATGTATGAGCACTAATTTCACTTCTTCTCCCCCACTGTATTTTTGGCATCTGTTTTAAGAAGCTTCTGCGATAAGTCCAAATATCTACAGCAGAACTTGGCAGCAATAAGAATTTCCAGGAATTTCTTACTTGGATAAAAGTGACACTTATTTTAAGCTGCTGTTAAAGAGCTTTGAAAATTAAAAAAAAAACATTAAAAACAGCTTCCAATTTTTTTCTTTAGAGAGTATCAGAATATTTCTTTTGTTTAAATAGCAATAAGACTTTACACAAGTATAAATTATAGGACTGAATATGACCATGTACCCCATGCCTGCCCCTTACTTTGAAATGTATCAATTTAGGGAAAAAAATTAAAACAAATTATCTGACATAATGTAATAGAACACACGATCTGAGATCAGCCAGATGATGCTAATGAAACAGTAATGATTTTCATTCACAGTAACTATAGTGACGATCTGCAGAAACCAATGCAAATGAAAGAAGGAATGAGAAGGGAGAGATTTTCACATATTAATGACAATCCAGTTAACATTTTTAGATAGGCAAAGGCAGTGACATTTGGACTTTGGAGAATATAGAATGAACATAAGTAGTGCCCTTTCACTTATATCTGTTTATATTTAGAGATTTACATAGTAATGAGAAACCTTTTAAGGAAGAGAGAAAAAAGACAGTAATATTGCTCCTTTTTACCCTCAAGTGTACACTATAGGTCTGTATTAGTCTGCTTTCTGTTACTATAATGAAATATCTGAGTCTGAATAGTTTATAAAGAAAACATACTGATTTAACTTGAAGTTCTGCAGAGCCAAGGGCATGGCACCAACATTGGCTTGGCTCAGGTAAAGATAAAGCTACATCACAGTGCAAGAGTTAGCAGTATGGTGGAAGTGTGTGTGAAAAAGAGAGATTACGAGGTGTGAGAAAGTCAAAGAGACTGGAGAGGGGCCATGTTCAATTTTTATAGAAAAGCTCTCAGAAAAACAAACCAGGGTCCCACAAAAAAAATTACCTCAATTCCTCGTAAAAGTAGTGACTTCATACTAAGTCCCACCTCTCAAGAATTCAGTACCATCTCTACACCACCATGCCAAGGACCAAGATCCCTACTCATGAATTAGTGGAGTCCACACTCAAACTGTATCCAAAGCATAACAAAGTCTTTGTGAGGGAGCCTGACTAAAATAGTCTATTAGCCATGTCATCTCAAGAATTGAACTGAAACTGCTTTATTTTTAAAGAATGAATGATAGTAAGTTGTTATATAAAACCCCTTTTCAATATGATTCTGAAGGAGATAACATACTCTGCTATGCCATAAAAAAAGACTGGAGAGGGCCGGGGATCTAGCTCAGAGGCCTAAGTGCCTGCCTGGCAAGCGCAAGGTCGTGAGTTCAATCCCCGGTGCCACAAAAAAAAAGACTGGAGACATTTGTTGATTGACTGAGATCAACAGTAGTGATGACAAGAGAAGACAAAAGAGGGACCAGCCAAACAAGGTGGCCCATTAAGTCTCATGTTTGGACACTCAAAGTTTCAGCATTACTATCTGAGATAATGTAGTGGTATAGTGGTATAGAGACCTTGGCAGCAGCCTTCATAGGTATAATTTTGTTTTTTAAAGAAAATGAAAACTTAGTCTACAGTGATAGTATAAAACCAAACACATTCTTGCACAATTGTCCAGGAACTCTTCCCCTCCACCCACAGTGATTAAGGAAATCAGGTGTTCTGAAAGTATAACTAAAACGTGAGTCTCTATCAATCCAAGTTCCCAAGAGACTGCGTAGAACAGAGTCCCTCACTGATCTGAAATGCGCAAGTAGGATCTGTCAGAAGCAAATCATTGTGCTAAACCAATGGAGTTTCTAAATTAATTTGTTATTGCAGCATAACATAACTTATCCTAAAAGTAACAGGTAGGCTGGAAACTAAATATACTTTTTGATTTGCTTCTTTGCCTCTTTTAAAGTGTTAGGAACATTGTTTAATTTCTTGACATTTTGACACGAATTATTGTGAGATTTAAATTGTAGAATAGCTTAGGTTAGCATAGCGGAAAATGCAGGCCATTGAAGTATTACATGCTTTCACTTAAATATTTTTGTGTTGTGGTGTATTTGAATCTCTAGTAATTATGTGTCAGATGAATCTATTTCAAGAACATCAGCCTGTAGAAGACTGAGCTCATAGTGCGTTTAGTTAAGTTGAAATTAGTAGTTTCTACTTTGTTTTGAGAAAATTTTTCAGTACCACTTTGAGAATGTATCATTTTCTATTCAACAATTCTGAATTGTATACAAATGGCTAAAAGCAGAAAGTTCGAAATTGTCCAATACGGTTTTGCTTTAGCGAAAGCATAGAGAGCACCTAAATATTTGGACATGTATAAAAATGCTGGAGTGAGCACGTGGACATGTATAAAAATGATTTAGAAGGATACACATAAACCCAGAGGGTGCTTAAAATACTTGGTAAATGGAAACGAGCTGATGAAGAATCTGCCTTTTTACTTCATATTTTCCTATGTTGTTTGATTTCTTTTCTACAATGATGCTGTATTCTTTGTGTGAGATAACATCTTATGCAATGAAAACACTGAAATAATTCTTAGTGGATGACTGAAATGAAACACTCTTTGGAATAACCTACTCCAATGGAGATGTAAAATACAATAGACTGAAGTGAAAATTGAACTATTGTTTAAGATAGGGATTGGTATCACATGAAGGTTTCATAAATTTCAAAAGAGATCATGGAAGTTAGATTTGTACATTTTAAAATAATGACCAAGTGGAGATGGTATGGGAAAAGTTATATGATCTGATCTGAGAGTAGCCAGTGTTCTGGCTTATCACTACTTGTAAAGAATTCTCCTTAGATTTCAGTTTTAATTTTTATTACTTAAGACCAAGTGAGAGACAGAGTTGAGGGCCCCTAATGTGTTTTCTAAACTTAACCAAAATCTTGGCATGGTGCTTTATGCCTATAACCACAACTACTTAGAAGGCTGAGGCAGGAGAATTGCTTGAGTCTAGGAGTTTGAAAATAGCCTGGGCAATAAAGCAAGATCCTATCTCTTAATAAGTAAGTAAGTAAGCGAATAACCAAGTACACGTATGACACTCTTGTTGGTAAAATACTAATTTGGAAAACAAGATGATTCACAAAAAATGATTTTGTAGTGATTTCTATAAATGAAATAATATTATGGGAAATGGTCTCTTAAGTCTGCCTTGTCCCATACATTTCAATATGAAGTAGAAGTTTTAAAGCACTCATAATATTGATACCTTCAAATAAGGAAATAATTCTGCCAACTTAAACCTCCTAAAATTATCTTGAGAATGCCAACCATCCAGTTTGCACAGTCACATAGCAAGAAAGCCACTGCCAAAACTCCATTTTCCTCCATCTATTTACATATGGCCTCTGAATGGAAACTCAACTACTCTTTGCAAAAGTAGAATTTTCAAGGATATCCTGCTCTTTATGATTTCAAGGAGTACATATTCCCCACGAGCTGTTTTAAGACACTACCAATGGAAAAAGAAAAAGATTGGTAACACAAAGAAATCAACTTGTACTAGAATTTCATTTTGGATGTTCAGGTCTCAGTTTTAGGAAGGCACAGTTAAATACCTAAGATGAAGCACTGCAGAAATCAGAGGGGATTTCCTAGTCAGAAGAGAAAGCCTCCTGTTAACCTGCTGCAAGCTTGTAAGAGTGCAGCCCTGTTCTAAGTGCGTCCCTCACATTCAAAATCATTTCTCCGTGACTGTCAAGTGAACTGAACCCCCTGATTGTCTGTCTAGGATAGTGATCCATTTCTAATGGATGAGGCTACCATTTTTGAACTCATAAAGTGTAAACTATATTAAATAAACTGTCTCCTGATTGATGAGTGTTGCTCTCATAGGCTAATTTCTCATCTAAACAGTGATATGAAAATTCTTGCTAAAGGGTTGGTGACAGGACTAAACGGGGGTAATAGCAGACTTAATCAAGAAAGACAAATGGGATTCATTAACAACTGGCACTCAGCAGACAATCTTCAGAGACTTCCTAGCACAATCTCATTGGTCTAATCGAAAATAATTGTGTGCTGCTTTTATCACCGAATGCAGAACATGCTGAATGAAAAATTCTATTGGTGATATTAAGTAGAACTCAAATTTGGGTGACATTTTATGCCATGAAGCCCATCATCAGATGAGAGGAAGAGAGAGAAAAATTCTGGATTTCATGCCAGGATTTTATCTCTCATTGATCAGTTTTTGTTCACAATGTTCATTCTACCCTGGTACTTTAATTAACTGGGTCATGCCCCAACTCAGGGATAACTATACCAGAGGCATCTGGTCTCTGGCTGGCTTTCGAGTTGGCTCATGGTCTGTTTAGTCCAATAATGCATTGTTTGATTGAGCTATTTAGATTTGGCTTGTGAGAGAAAGATGACAAACTCTTTATCAAAGAGTCACGCTCTCCTTCTACAGCATAGAGTTTGTTGGGAAATTCCTTCTCAATCATGTTTCCCAGTGCCACTGCATGTAGGTGAGGAATACATGACTAAGTTCTTGCTGATGGTTGATGGGCCAACAAAATGCATGCCATTTCCAGACATGTTCCATAATCTTCTCCCACTCAGTCTTTCACCTTCTACTTTCCCAATCTGTCAGCCAGAATTAGAGGATCCAGCAGATAGAAGGTCCTTGTAAAGGAGGGAGTCTCAGACAGAAGGCACATGACTCATATTTCAGAAGAGCGGTGAATTTCACAGAAGGGAGAAATAGTTCTTACAGTAAGCCACTGGGAATTGGTGGTTGATTTGTTATCGGCATCTAGCTTGACTTTAATTTAGTTTTATAAGTGCCCTTGATCTGTTAGTTTTAGTGGCCTTATTTCTTAACTAACTGTCTTGGCTTTTGATTCGGTATACAGTTGGTTTTAGTGGCAATATATATATTCTGTATATAGTTGGTTTTAAACCCTTCCGATTTGGGTGTAGGAGCTCTCAGCCTGAGTTTGGGATAAAGATTTCCCACAGGTCTGCTTCTGCCTTCCCTGCAGCCCCATTTTCAAGTATAAAACATAGCCCTCTACCCAGCATGCCAGTAAGAAAATGGGATTCCACACACACACACTATCAAAGGCAACTGACATTTTATTTTCAGTTTTTTCCACGTTTATCATCAAGAGGTTATATAGGAATTTCATACGGAGATGGTTTTCTATCTGGTCAGACTGTGGTCTAGAGGTTTAAATGTACTTAACCTTTACCTTCTGGGCTGCACTTCTGGAGCTGTTGGGTTGATGACAGCTGGGCCTCTCTGGGAGCCTGGAACATGGCACATGTGTGGCCAGGATGTATGTCTTCAGCTGTCCCCACCTCACTATCAGCAGTGTCTGCAGCAAGCTCCTGCTGTTCTCTGAGAGCTTCATCTTGACAGGTCTGAATTACCCTGGAAAGCAGACTTTGACCAATGGCGTATGATAATTTGGGGGTAAATAACCTCACCCTTTGACAGCAGGTGCCTTCAAGGCATGTTCCACATTGTTTCACACATGCCCAGAGGAACCGTTGCCAGTTTTCCCCCTAGGAGAGTGAATCCTTCATGGTCTTTTTCCTTCTATATTTTACATCCCCATCCCACTCCTGGGCATCCTTAAATCACTCTACTTGCACTGGAATCTCAAGGTCAACTTTTGGGGACTTCAACCTGGAACATCAACATATTTTGTATTGTGCTGTCAGCTTTTTCTGAACATAGTAAATCAATTAATAGTTGCTACTGACTTCTGATATTGTGCTATATGAAAGATGGCAAAATGGCTATTTCATATATAAATCAGTAGGCTACTTTAAAGTCAGATAATTTGGAAAATTACATATAAAATGATTTTTTTGGAAGCACAAGGTCGTGAGTTTGATCCCTGGTGCTGCAAAAAAAAATTGATTTTTTGCTATATTTGGGCACTACATAAGCTCTAATCATAAATACATTTCATTAATTTAAAACAACTTCACGAGATAATCCACGGAAACCATCTAGTTCTAACATATAGAAAATTGTCATTAGTATTAGATATTACAAGTGACAAAAAAGATTCCCATTAGGTCTTTTATGGAGATGACAATGGGCGAAGTTTTCTATTTTTATTGTATTCTTAGCTGGCCTATGGAATGACTTTTTTCCTAAACAGCATTCCAGCAGTAGGTAGGG
>RJWT010046560.1:0-11418 GCA_004365215.1 Cuniculus paca | reverse complement strand
CTAATTATATTTAATTTCATTCACTGAAATTGGATTATTCACTAGTTTTACATCTTCTTGGTCCAGTTTTGGTAATTGATATGTTTCTAGAAATCTGTCCATTCCTTCTGTGTTGTCAAACTATGAGAGTAAAGATTTTCAAAGTAGGTATTGATGATCTTCTGTATTTCCACAGTGTCTGTAGTGGTTTCACCCTTTTCATTCATTATTGCATGGTTTTGACTTTTTCTTTCCTTTTTTTAATAAGGTTGGCTAGGGGCTTATCAATTTTATTTATTCTTTCAAAGAACCAGCTCTTTGATTCTTTGATCCTTTGTAATGTTTTCTTAGTCTCAATTGCATTAATTTCTGCTCTGACCTTTATAATTTCCTCCTTTCTTTTGGCTTTGGTTTGGAATTGCTCTTCTTTTTCCAGATGTTTGAGGTGTGCCATCAGATTGTTTATTTGTGTTCATTCCATTTTCCGGATGTGGGAATTCACCACATTAAATTTCCCTCTGAGGACTGCTTTTATTGCATCCCACAGATTCTGGTAAGTTGTATTTGTATTTTCATTTGCTTGTAGATATTGTTTAATTTCTTCTTAAATTTCCTCTGTACCCACTGATTGTTCAGGAGTGTATTATTTAATTTCCATGTGTTTACAGAGTTTTTACAATTTCTTTTGTCATTAATTTCCAGTTTGATAGCACTGTGATCAGACAGTATGCAGATAATTTTGATTGCTTTGCATCATCTATAAAGGAAAGCCCATCAGAATCACACAAGACTTCTCAACACAAACAATGAAGTCAAGAAGAGCATGGAGTGAAGTATTTCAAGTCCTAAAGGAAAACAAATTCCAACCCAGACTGAGGTACCCTGCACTAGTTCATGTTCTATGAGCTAGTATATGGTCTATTCTAGAGAATGTCCCATGTGAAGTTGAGAAGAATGAATACTCTGATGTTGTTCGGTGGGAAAATCTGTACACATCTACCAGGTCCATTTGTTCACTGGTTTGATTCAGTTCTGTTATTTCTTTGCTGATTTTCTGTCTAGTTGATCTGTCTCTTTGTGTCAAGGGTGTGTTATGGTCTCCCATTATAATTGTGTTATTGCTTATTTGATTTTTCATTTCTATTAATATTTGCTGTATATAGTTGGGTGCTCCCATATTTGGTGCATATATATTTAAGATTGTTATTTCTTCCTCTTGGAGTTTTCCCCTAACTAGTATGTAGTGACCTTCTTTATCTCTTTTGAACATTATTTGTTTGAAGTTCACATTGTCTGCCAACAAAATAGCTACCCCTGATTTTTTGGGGGGTTCTTGTTGCATGGAGTATTGTTTTCCATCCTTTGACTTTCAGTCTATGAATTTCCTTTTGGGTGAGACGGGTTCCTTGTAGAAAGCATATGGTTGGATGTTGTTTGTTGATCCATTCTGCTAGTCTGTTTCTTTTGATCAGTGAATTGAGGCCATTTATATTAATGGTTATAACTGATATATACTGGCTTGTTTAGTAATCTTTCTGCAGTGGTTTCTTTACCTTTTCCTTCTACTTAATTGTTTGCCCTGCTTGGTGTTCTTCTTCTGTTGATGTTTTTGGCATCATAACTATTTCATGTCTATCTAGAGTATCTTTTAGTATTCTTTGCAGGGTTGGTTTGGTGGTCATGAAGTTCTTCAGCTGCTCTTTGTCATGGAAGTATCTTATTTCTCCATCAATTTTGAAGGATAGTTTTGCAGGGTACATCAGTCTGGGTTGGAATTTGTTTTCCTTTAGGACTTGAAATACTTCACTCCATGCTCTTCTTGACTTCATTGTTTGTGTTGAGAAGTCTTGTGTGATTCTGATGGGCTTTCCTTTATAGGTGATTTGCTTCTTTTCTCCAACAGCTTTTAATATTCTGTTCTTATGTTGAATTTCTGGGATTTTGATAATTATACATCTGGGTGTGGATTTATTTTGGTTATGGCTAATTGGAGTTCTATATGCTTCACTTATCTGTATGTCAGTTTCTTTTCCCATGTTTGGGAAATTTTGAGCTATGACTTCTTTAAATAGTGTTTTTATACCATTTGTGTTTTCTCCTTGTTTTTCATTTATACCTATCAGTCTTATATTGTTTTTCTTTGTGTCATCTTGCAACTGCTGAATTGTTATTTCCTGATTCCTTATTATTTATAAAAGATGTTTCCTTTCTTGCTCGCTAGCTGCAATCATGTCTTTGAGGTCTGAAAGTCTATTTTCACATTCATTGTGGTGGCTTTGCCAGCTTTCAATGGCATTATTGATTTCCTGGATATCTCTTTGAATCTGTTTCATGCATTTTAATTTTTTCTTGTATTAATTCAAGGTTTCCATCCTTTTGCAGTTTTCCTCTACTTCTCCAAGTATATCTTCTTTAGATGTGTTTAGCATTTCTTTCATTACATTTATCTTCTCTGTTTTACCTGGGAAATCATTTCTAATCTTAGTTCCTTTACAGCTTCATGGAGTTGTTTACTTCAGTTGCTATCATTTAAGAAGTTTCAGTTGTGTGGCTTGTACTTTCTTCTATGTCCGTGTCTCTTTGGCTTGTTTGGGATGGACTGGAGGTGTAAGTGCATTTTGCTCTTTTGTTTTATCATTTTCCTGTATTCCCCTGTGGCAGATGAATCCAATGTGCACAGTTAAGAGGCTCCAAGGCTAGGTGAAATTCACAGTGCCTGCCTTCAGCTCCAGCCAAGACTACCACTGTGGCTGCTCTGTTGCTAGGTGGTGGCTGGGTGGAGCCCAGGTAGGATCCAAGGGATGCTCCAAAAATCCTGGGGTGATGGTCAAATTGGCATGTGTCCATACCAGGCTGTTCGCAAGGTCACAAGCTGCACGGCTAGGTGAAATTCACTGTGTGCACCTTCAGCTCATTTCAGGCCCACAGCTGCAGCTGCTATGCTGCTCTGGAGTGGCTGGGTGGAGCCCAGGCAGGACCACAGTGACATTAAAAATGTCCTGGGCTGATGCTGGAATTGGTGCATGTTCCTACCAGTCTGCTCGTGAGGTCCCAAGCTGCACAGCTTGGTGAAATTTGCTTTGTGTGCCTTCAGCTCATGCCAGGCCCAGAGCTGCAGCTGCTATGCTGCTCCGGGGTGGTGGGGTGGAGCCCAGGCAGGACCTCAGGGATGCTCCAAATGTCCCAGGCTGATGGTGGAATTGGCGAGGGTCCCTAACAGGCTGCTGGTGAGGTCCCAATATGCATAGCTAGGTGAAATTCGCTGTGCACACCTTCAGCTCATGCCAGGCCCAGAGCTGCGGCTGTTCTGCTCCTCCAGGTTGGTTGGGCAGAGCCAAGGCAGTACGCCAGTGATGTTAAAAATGTTCCAGGCTGATGATGGAATGGGTGCAGGTCCCTATCAATCTGCTCGTAAGGTCACAGGCTGCACAGAGCTGCGGCTACTACGCTGCTCTGGGGTGACAGAATTAAAACTTAAGTGTCTTTCAATAGATGAATGGAAAAGGAAAATGTGGTATGTATGTAAAATGGAATACCATTTAGTCATTAAAAAGAAGGAAAGTTTATCATTTTTACCAAAATGGATGAACTAGCAAGACATTCTGCGTTATAAAAAGTAAGCCAGTCATTCAAAGATAATACCCTGTACTTTTCAAGGAAAATCATAATCCTGCTCTTCAAATCCATGCCTCATTTCTTTGGCTTAACAAATTCTACTAACAAAACCTTTTTTTATTAATCTCACTCACTTCTTAAATTCATATGAAATATTCTGGCAAGAGACTGCTGCTGATCAAAATTCATTTTTTCCTTACTCTTGACAGTGAATTCATACTCAGAATTTGGCATGTAAAGTCTTTTTTTTTTTCCCAAAATTTCCATCATTTCCCTAAACCCTCGGCTTCAGCCAATCTGTGCTATACAATCCTGTTAGCTTTTGCTCCTGTGTTTCCCTCTACTGGCAAGTCTTTCCCACTCCTACTTCCATTAAATATAATCTCTCACAGTGTTCCCATAGCATGTTTTTAATCTTATCCACCAAAAACAATCCCTTCTTCTTTCCATATTAGTATACATTGCAGGTTGATCCAGCTAAGAGATGATTAGTTTTTTGGGGGGAATGTCTGGCCATTTCTGATAGATTATAACCACTCAACAAAATACTGAATGGACGACTGTGTTGCCTGCCAGAAAGTTCAATTCTCACAGAGAACCCTGGAAAACATTGTAGATACAAACTTGCAGAGAAGTTGCAAGTATGGTACATATAATACTTTCTTGAATTATTGAGAGTAATTTAATAAACTAATGCCACATGACCTACAAATACTTTAGTACACACTTCTTGTAAGCAAAGTTTTTCTCCACAACCAATGGACCATCAAAGTCACAAAATTGATAGCAATACATTATTAGCATTGTCTCAATATTGGAATTCATTCAAGTTTAGTCACTTGTCCTAACAATGTCTTCTGTAAAAAAAGATCCAGTTCACATACTGGATTTACTTTTTATGCCTCTTTAGTCATCACCAGTTGTGAAGAACTCTTCGATCTTTCTTCTATTTTCAAGAACTTGACACACTGACTATGGCAGGCTATTTATCAGATGTCCTTTAATTTGAATTTAGCTGTGTTTCCTCATGATCATTTCAGGTTATGCTTCTTTTCCAGGAAAAATATAGAAGTGATGTTCATTATATCCTATAAGGTTGAGTGTATTTCTGTGCTTACAAAGTTCACTTGATCACTTGGTAAAAGTGGTATTGGTCAGCCCTTCTGACTGCAAAATTTTTATTTTTGTAGTCAATAAACATTAATAATAATAATTAATTTATTAATAATTAATAAAAATTTATTGAAATTTTTTTAAAAATTACATAACTAGCATATGCATCTGTATATTTTCAACTAAATATATGACAGTGTACACATGTATATTCATATTTCTTTGGTAAATTTTGTAATTATTATTTTCAATAATTTACATTATAAATTAATTTGATGCTTCAGTTTACCCCAATTTGATCAGTTTTGGCCTCTTTGAGGCAGTTTCTATATCCTTTTAGCATGCTTCCATCATTTTTGAAGTGTTTCTCTGATTTCCTAAAACAAGGTGCTCTAGGCTTATTCTATACTTTCTCCATTCCAACAATGCAATCAGACCCAGTTTCCCTTCAGAGGAAAACAGTGTTTAAGAGAAGAAAACCTGAGTGGTAATTTTTTTTAGGGTATTTCTATTTCCAAGACTTTTCAACTGACAGATTTAGAGCGAGGAAATTCCTTACTTCCTCTATTCTCACTTTCTTCCCTCTTCTGTCTTCCTCACTGCCTTCTCTTTCATGGGTGCGCACACACACTTTTACACCACAGTAATTTCAACATTTATATCCAGGCCCTCTTTGTACCATGTGTAACAGTACCACGTACTCCCACCTGGTTCTACATGGTGGTTCCTCTCTACACAGGGCCACAGAGGTGTTTACCAAACAACCAACCTGATCTACGACAAGCCCAACAACCTACAGAAGAAGTTAGCCCAAAAGAGTCTGCAACTTCAGGGGAAAATGATGGATGGGCTAGCAGCACTATCCCCAAGAAAAGCCCATGATGGCTTGTGCAAATTTAAAAAAAAGAAATCATCATGGCCAACACACAGAGTTCAGTCATGATAGAATACTTCATGGCAGAATAGTCAGAGCAATAATCCAGTGCAGTGTCTGCCACATTGCCAGAGGCAGTATTGCAAGAGGTATATTTAATCAGGTGCCATTTTGGAAAATGGCTGTCTGAGAATAAACTGCAGAAAAACTACTCTACAACTTCACTCCAGGACTGCAATGTTACCCTAACACAGTGACTTGGTGAGAGAGACAGTTAGGGGAGACAGATGGGGAGAGTATGGGCTAGACATAGGTTCCCTGAGAGTTCAAGCACACGTCAGGAGGGACTTGGGGCCTAAAGTCTATCATGAGAGGTCCAGTTTGGCAGCTGTGACCTTCAAAGGTGATGATATTGAGTCCAGTAGTCGACTTGAGCCCCCCCCCCATATATCCAATGAAGAATAGTAATCTGATCCCTTCCCCTTCTACCAGTGTGACTGGGGCAACACCTTGGCTTGGAAGGTTGCCATGGTCTGGGGTTTACAGATAAGGAAACTCCTGAGCAAAGGAGTCACTTCTCAGAGCCCACGGGCTATAAAACAGGGTTTAACTTGGTGTATTTTAAACACTGCTGTTCTGGAAGCAAACTACTCATTTGGAAATACAAAGGAATTTTTTTTTTCTTTCTCTTGACTCATTTCTTTTCCTCTCCTCTATTGTTTTTGTTTTGTTTGCTCTTGTTTTGTTTTGCTTTTTACTTGGCGTTTAGTGGAGATCTCTGTTCTATTTTCTTTTTTCCTTTTTAAAATTATCTTTGTTCGATTTGGTTCTCATTTTTCTTTTCCTTTCTTACTCTTTGTCATTCTCTTTCTTCATCTCTCTCTCTCTCTCTCTAAATGGTTCGCTCAGAATTTTTCTGTTTTTTCTTTAGCTTACTCTATTTTTTTTCTTGTTGGCTTTTTTCTATTGCTTTTATCTAAAACTATCAGTCTCACTTTACTCGGTAACAGGATCCTTTACATTACTTTTATTATTTTCTCATCTTCCATCACTTAAGTTTTCAAATTACACTTTTCTCGGGCTCCATTACCCTCAATCTCTATCTTTACTAGTATACTCATTAAGCCTTATGAATCTATAGATAGTTATTTCTTCCCACAGTTAAACACTTGAAATTTTAGTGGAAGTAGAGTTATTCCATGGAGTAGATATTTACTGTAGGTTAAAATCTGGTTTGTTTTAGTATGCATACTATAATCATAGATCTATTTTTATGGGTTAGAATGGCACATTATTTTGTTTTTTCTGATTTGTCAATATCGAATTTGTATTTTACTCTAATATTGTTGCTGATTTTACTCCTATAGCCAAGGTGACAGAGTTGATCACATCAATTGTTTTACTCTGCATGCCAATGTCTGAATTGCCTGAGGGTCATAAACAGCACTACTGCCCATTTCTGAAGATCTGGATACTGGGCTAATTAAGCAACAATCTTCCCTGTCAAATAAAGTGAGGAGGTTGGATCCTGGAAGCAAAGGCCAATAGTTAGCCATGCCCAGAGGATGTGTCTGAAAAGTAGACAATAACTGTAGAGAGCTCCTTACTAGTAGCAAATCTACTCACTATAATCAAAGCACAGGCACAGAAAACAAAGAAACAAAAAATTGAACCATAAGAAGACAAGGCAAAACAAATGCCTCCAAAAATTCCCAACTAACCCAAAGAAAACTGTGGGGCTGCCAAGGGGAAGAAACCAAGAGCTCCATGGTCAAAATGCCTGATAGGATAATGGTAGAGGTAGCAAAACGGATGAATAAGGTGTTTGGAAAATACCAAAAAAGACATAATTAAACAGATAATTGTCACGATGATACAAATTATCAAAGAGTCTACAGAGGACACCAACAAACCAGTAGTGGAGCTAAAGAAACTACTTATACATAACTAGCAGAGCTAAAGAGAGAGAGAGAGAGAGAGAGAGAGAGAGATGCAAAAGATTAATACCCAGAAAAGCAAAGAACTGGAATGAATACATAAAAAATTTCCAAACAGAAATCCAGATTAAAAATTTCATTGAAACTGTGGTCAGCAGATGCAACTAGTGTGAGGATAGTGTATTGGATGTAGAAGACAAGATTGTGGTTGGTAATCAATTAATGAAAACTATCTTAGAAACAGCAAGAGGACTTGAAAAATGGATCCAACAGCTTCTACTGCATGCAAAAACAGCTAATCAAATATTAACTGGAATTAGTGAAAAATCAGAAGACAACAGAAAAGGCATAAAAGAGTCCTTTACAGAAGAAAACTTTCCAAATATGGAAAAATAATTTAACAAACAAATAAGTGAGGCTTACAGAACCCCAAAAAACCATGATTAAAAAGCTATAATTAAAAACCAAAAATCCAACATAAGAACAGGATCTTAAAAGCTGTCAGAGAAAAGTAATAAATTATTAAAGAAAAACCCATCAGAATTATAGTAGACTTCTCAATAAAAACATTAAAGGCAAGGAGAGCTTGGAGTGAAGTTTTTCAATTCAACTGAAAACAACTTCCAACCCAGAGTTGTATAACTTGCAAAATTATCTTTCAAACTTGATAACTAAATAGGACATTTCCTTGATATAGAGCACCTAAAGAAATTCATGACTACCAACCAGCACTGCAAAAAATTCTCAAGGCTATTCTAGAAAGAGATAATGACACTAACAACATTAAAATTCCCAACAGAATGAATGAATGAATCAGGTACGGCTAGCAGTTAAGTATATGGAAATGAAAATCAGCACCAGGAAAATAACAGAATGACAAGAATAAGTCAGTATCTGTCAGTTATAACCATCAATGTCCACAATCTCAATGTGCCAATAAATAGAACACACTGGTAGAATGGATCAAGAAAAGAAATCTAATGGTATGCTGCATACAAGAAAAACATTTTCAACAAAAATTAAATTTATAGACTAAAAAGTAAAGGTTGGAAAACAATATTCCATTCAACAGAAACCCCGAAACAAGCAAAAATAGCTATTATATTTTCAGTCAAAGTGGACTTTCATCCAAAAATGATCGGAAGAGGTAAAAAAGTACACTATGCATTAGTGAACAGAACCATCAGACAGAAAGACATAACAAGTATAAACACATATGCACCAATCAGCGATGCACCCACATGCATAAAAAGCTACTGGGCATAGAAGGTCAGATAAACATTAATATATAATTATAGTGCAGGACCACCATACTCTATTATCATGAATAGATCAATTAAAAAAATCAATAAAGAAATATCAGAGTTGAACCACATCTTCAAACAAATGGATTTCACAGATATTTACAGAATGTTCCATCCAACAACAGAATACAAATTTTTTTCGGCAACACATGAAACTTCCTTCAAAATAGGCCACATATAGCTAACAAAGCATGTTTAAGTAAATGCAAAAGAATTAAAACATTTCATTCATGTTATCAGATCATAGTTCAATGAAAAACAAATCAATGTCAAAAGAATCCACAGAAATTATGCAAATATATTTAAATTAAACAGCGTAGTCTTGAATAATTGATGCACCATAAAAGAAATCAAGGGAGAAAGAAGACACTTGCTAGATTTAAGTAATAATACAACACACTGGAATTTATTTAAGAAAGTTTATAGCTGTGAATGCCCACACTGGTAAAACAGAGTGACCAAACAAATAAACTAATGTTATAACTCAAGCTTCTTGAAAAATGAGAACAATCCAAATCCAGAGCTAGTACAAGGAAGGAAGTTATAAAGATCAGAGCAGAAACTAATGTAATGAAGACCAAAAAGAATCAAAAAATAAATGAATTAAATAGCCATTTAGAACAAACAAAACAGGCAAACCCTTAACAATCATATCCTTTCCCCAAAAAGGGGAAAAAAATCACACAAATCAGTGGAATTAAAATGAAAAGTGTCAAATCACAATCAAAACTAGAATCCAGAAAACTATTAGCAACTACTCAGAAGAAATAGAGAAATTTCTAGATACTTAACAATTACAAAACTGAAACAAGAAGACTTAAAAATCCTGAACAATGCAATAGCCAGTAATGAAATTGAAGCAGTAATAAAAACATCAACAAATTAATAAAAGCTGAAGACCCAGTGGATTCACAGCCAAATTCTAAAATAGCTTCAATGTTTTTTAAACTCTAATGAAACTGAAAGGAAAAGAGTACTGCCAAAGTTATTCTTGGAACCTAATGACACCTTGATTCCAAAACTAGACAAGGATCCTATCAGAAAAGGGGACTATAGGCTAGTCTTTCTAATCAACATAGGTGCAAAAATTTTTAATAAGATACTACCAAATAGAATGCAAAAAATCATCAAAGCAATCATATACCATGACCAAGTAGGCTTTACCCAAGGAATGCAAAGATGGTTTGATATATTTAAATCAATTAATGTAATCATCACATAAATAAATGAAGACAAAAATGATGTGATTATCTTAATGATAACAGAGAAAGTGTTTGACAAAATCCAACATTCATTCATGATAAAAGTCTGAATAAAAAAGGAATAGCATATCTCAATTAAATAAATGCCATTTATGACAAAACTATTGTCAACATCATATCAACTGGGGGGAAAAAAAACCTGAAAGCTTTTTCTCTAAAAGCAGGAACAAGACAAGATTATCCACCATCACCACTTCTATTCAAAATAGTCCTTGAATAGCTGGGTATGGTGGCACACTCCTGTAATCCCAGCACTCAGGAGGCTGAGGCAGGAGGATCACTGTGGGTTTGAGACCAGCCTGGGCTACCAAGTGAGCTCAGGGCCAGCCTGAACTACATAGTGAGACCCTGTCTCAAAAAATAAAAGTCCTTGACACATTAGCCAGAGCAATCAGGCAAGAGAAAGAAACATAAAAGGGGTATGTACAGAAAAGAACAAAATTGAAGTATCATAATTTGCAGATGACACGATCCTTTATTTACAAGAAAAAAAAATACTTCACCAAAGTACAACTAGAATTAATAAATCAAATTCAACAATGTAGTGGGATACAAAAATCAGCACAAAAAATCAATAACCTTTCTATACGCTAATAACAAACTCAATGAGACAGAGATTAGTAAAATATTAACATTTACAATAGTATCAGGAAAAATAAATACCTAGAAATTAATCTAACCAAGGAAATAAAAGACCTTGCAATGAAAACTTCATCACTCTGAAAAAGGCCATCCAAGAGATTATCTGAAAATGGAAAGATATGTTTACTCCAGCATAGGTAGAACCAAAGTAATCAAAATACCCACACTTCCAAAACATATATAGATTTAACACAAGGCCAATCGAAATACTAACAGATCTAGAGAAAACAATACTAAAATTCATACGGAATCGAAAGAGACACAGAATAGCAAAAGAAATGCTTTGGGGGTGGGGGAGCCAAGTGGGAGTTATTACAATCCCAGATTTGAAGTTATATTATAAACTATAAAAGTCATAAAAACAGTATGGCACTGGAACAAAAACAGACATGTGGATGATTGGAACAAAATCATTTGGTCTTTGACAATGGGGCCAAAAACATGCATTGGAGGACACAGCCTCCTTAATAAATGTTGCTAGGAAAATCAAATATCCACATGCAGAAGACTGACTGTAGAGCCACATGTCTCACAATGTACTAAACTAAAATCAAAATGGATCAAAGATCTGAACATTAAAAAAGAAAGAAAATCTGCTGGAAGATAAAATGTGTAAAATCCTTGAAGACATAGATGCAGGCAAGAATTTTCTGAAGAGAAGCCCAATGGCATAAGAAATAATTCCACAAATT
>RJWT010046559.1:0-11447 GCA_004365215.1 Cuniculus paca | reverse complement strand
AGTTCAAGATCAGCCTGAGCTACAAAGTGAGCTCAAGGCCAGCCTGAACTGCATAGTGAGACCTTGCCTCAAAAACAAAACAAAACAAAACAAAACAAAACAAAACAAAACAAGAGAGAAAAGGAAAAAAAAAAGAAAAGAAAGGAAGTCTGAAGATGTTTTTATTGCTGATTGTAAATCCTGGGTCCTTCATAAAGTACTGTATCTACAGAACCAGATAGTCACTTAGAAGGAAGATTATATTGGATACTTTCTACCACTGAGGGAACATTTATTCATCTGTGAAAGAACAGACACTTCAGATTGTGGCTCTCTCCCTATCTACCATGTTCTGTCTCAAGGAAGATTTACTAAATGCCTTACACACCATCATGATATGTTGTGCAATAATGCTACTGACCAAGGAACTCAGTTCATCAAGAAAAAAATAAGGCAACAGACAGATACCATGGGATGTAGTGGCCTTATTATGTCTTTCATCACCAGTGGATGGTAGCTAAAAGACAGTACCTTAAAAATGTTGGGGTGCTATCCTGAAGGATGAGGTGTATGCTCTGAACTAGAAATCACTGGATTCTTTCTCCTACTGCCAGAATATACAATCCAAGAATCAAGTGGTCAAGATGTGTAGATATCTTTTGAATCATAGCTGTAAAAATTTTGTTTCAATTTGCTACAACTCTACCTTCATTAGTTTGCAGTATTAATATCTAGAGATGAATACTTTCCATGGAAATAACAATTTACTGAAACAGCCAAACAGACAATCAAGGCTGTCATGCTTTTAGAAAAATAGATAAAATGCTGTCAGACTAAAACTTTCAGAGACACAATACCTTAACATCCACAACTTAAAGGAAGAAAGGTTTAATTCAGCTTACATTTCAGGAGATTCAGTACATGCCTGGCAGGCTCTAATACAAAAATATCATGATGGAAGAGCAAAGTTGTTTAGTTCATGTAGCAGGAATACAGAGCAGTGGAACAGTGCCACAGCAGAGGGGATCTAAGACCAGACACAGACCCCAAACCCACCCGTCCATGGCTCAGCCATCGTACCTATAGGTGTTCTCTGCCAATCCCTGAGGTGGATCTCAAAGCCAATCAAGTTGAAACTCTATCATCTGTCCCCAGGTAAGGACAACTCTAAAACCTTTATTATTGATTCCATTAACCACTCAGTCCTAGATCTCACCACATTGACTACAGATTATTGAGATGAGCCAAGGAAAGAGCCAGACTACTAAAAGCAAGAGATCTAGGACTAAGTGGTTAATGTTATCAGTGATAAAGGTTTTAGAGTTGTCTTTACCTGGGGACAGATGAGTGAATTTGGGTTACAAGAAGGAAGCTGCACTGTTAGGAGGAAACTTTTTTTAAAAGAGAAAAAAAATTTCAAAACAAGATAGTAAGAGAGTAACTATGGTTAATATATTGCATATTGTTATCTTTATATCAGTTACTCAGAGGACAAGATAGCAGCATTTAATTGTCCAAACAAAACATTTTTATTATAAAGTGTTATGGAGAAATTAATGTACAAATAAATGAATGGCCAGTGAAAGGATTATAGTGGTGCTTTGCTGCCTGTGGATAGCCATTTTCTGTATGTCATCTCCTATAACAGAAGCCAGTTAAAGATACTGTTCTTTGTTGATGAATACCATAGACTAAAGCTCAAGGCATCCAGATCTCCTGTTTCAACATAAAGCTTGAGCGAATGACGCAAAGACCCAGAAATAGTTTTAGGTAAATGAAATAAGTGGTAGCTTCAAAGTGAGAACTTAAGGAACATGACAGCACATATCCATGAACTTCTGAAGCCATGGCAAGAAGGCTTCCTAATCGCAAACACAGAAAGGTAACACTTTTGGGTTTTCTTGATGCAGATAATTTTATATCAATGATATACAGTACGTGAAAGTGTCTTTCTGCTGGCTAATACTTTAGAAAAATACTGGATTAAGAAGATATATGAATAGCTTTTTTTGTCATTGCTAAGAAAGAGTGTACACAATGAAACTTAGGATTGCCAATAACTTGTTCTGCGAGTATTCCACAAGACAAGTAAACATTTCTAATAAATTTTAACTTTATAAACAAGGAATGTCTTACAATATGAGTAATACGTGATGCCAAATGTTGCATGCTCACAACTGAGCCAATGGTTCTCTCTCTCTCCATGCCTCTCTTTCCCTTTCCCTCCCTCTCTCTCACCTTCTCCCTCTCCCTCTCTCTGTTTCTGTAGAATTTATGAAGACCTTGGGGATTTTGTCTGCAGAGGAAGAGAGGAAAAAGATAGAAGAAGCCTTCACTTCAAATGAGATTAGGTAGATGTGTAAAAAGTAGAAAACAGTGCAAAATTCTGTAGGAAAGGACCCCTCCAAATAATGCTGTAGCAGCTTAAGCAATGAATCTGTTTAATGACAAAGCATTGTCACATTCCTGCGAAATTCTCAAAAGGCGGGAAAAGCAAGTGTTTCCGGATAACTTCCTTGTTAAAGCTGTATTAAAAAAAAAGATTCCACTGAGCCAGCAGACAGCAGTGATTCCATTATTGATAGTAAAAGTTGTTCTAGACAATAACCCTCCTGTTTCTTGTCTCCCTCGCACCAGCCACGAAGATTTTCAAAGGTAAGTGCAGGTTAAATAGTTTTTCTTTATATTTTGTATTTTCTTTATTATTTTGTATCATATTACAGTATAAAAATCATTTTTACATGAATATTTTTGGGTTGTGGAATGAATCATCTGAGTTCCCATTATTTCTTAAGGGGGAATCTGCTTTGATATACAAGTGCTTTGGATTACAAGCATGTTTCTGGAACTAATCATGCTTACAACCAAGGTTTTAATGTATATTCATCTTGGTCATATTCTCTGTCCTTGCTCATCTGATTAATTTTTTTTCTCTTCCTCCTTCCCCCAAATATCTAGAAAGAATGCCTAACTTAAGGTCATCCAGTTGCAAAATGATCTGGATGCTGGCCTGTGCCTCAGATCCATTGCTGCATTGCTGCCTAACTACAGTCTCCTTTAAAAACTCAAGTTGTTAACACTAGATTTCTACCCAGTATGCCAAGTCCTGCCACAGCACACCAATCTAACACTGTACAGTGAGCAGTGACAGGAGAAGCCATTCAGATTCCAGCCCAGAGTATTATGAAAAGTAACCTATAGACATATAAAGAGGATAAAAATTCTATTTTAAGTCAACTACTTAGAGGTCCAGCAACTAAAAACTCTGCATTATAGGTGGCATAGGTATAACCACCGTGAATTTACATAGTAATATCTTGCAAACTCTGAAAATTTTATTTAAAAATGATTGCTTTTAGAGTCAGTAACAAAACAAATCATGGGTTGCCTTTTCCTTGAGATGGACTAGGTAAAATAAAATGTCTGGAAATTGCATAATTACTGTCTCATTATTAACAGTGAAAATCTTCAAAATCTTTACAAGTAAGTTAAATGCTTTCTACTTAGCCTTGGTGATAAACTTTTATGCTTAAAAAAAAATACTGAAAAGTAATTCTACTTCTGAGAAGTATGGCTGAGTTACTTAGGTTCTGTGTCATCAAAATTAATAAAAATACCAATAACAGGGAAGAACACATGAGGTTCACATTTGAAGTTAATGTGAGTCACATATGTGCTAAAAGAACAGTGCCTATACACTTCTAGCAAACAACTCCAAGTGTATTCAGTAGGAATGAACTTTGCACCTTAACTTCAAAGAGCAGATTCCATTTGGAACACTTTTAGGGCTAAAACATGAGAAAACTAAAATTAAATCTAGATCAATGCTACACATAAACTAAGTCATCAATATCTTATATACCTATTTTTTGGCATTTGTCTCCTAAACTATGATACTGCTTTAGACATAGCAGGTTGATCAGACATAACATGGGGTAAAAAAATCCTTTGATAAAAAATATTTTGACATTTAATTGTTAACCCAAAATTTGATAAACATGCAAGTAACATTAGTAAAGTAACAGTAACATTTTAAAGAAAAAAATGATACTTTTCATTTTACTTCAAGTAGTCATTTGATACCCTTTATATTAAGCTAATATTTGGGTCTGCTAGTGAATAAGGCCATCTGTAAAATTAAAGAAAATATTGTGAAATCTCAGTTAACTATTATATACTAATGTAATGGATACAATACTATCCAACAGATCTACTAATCCTAAATGAATCATGAGAAGTAGAAAGGGAGAAATATGCAAACCATAAAATCTGGATACTAGTGAGGTTGGAATATTGCTTTTTACTGATGTTGAATAACTCTGCTCTTCAGATTGAAAGGGGGGACATGGAGGAAGAAAGGGAAAAAGATTACAATGCTTTATGTTATCTATTTCATCTATTTTCATCATAATTCTGTGTAGGAAAATATGTCTTTAAAACTGGAAGAAAGGAAAATCACTGCTTACTAAATCTATAGAACAGAAAAAGAATATCTGCATTAACAATTAGTAGAGAAAACAAAACAAGTTGTATTAAAGTGCAAAATCTTGTATAGTTAAAAGATACCATGATAAAAAGGATAAGCAATAAATTACAAAATAGAGATGATTAATATATATATATATACTAACTCAAAGTGAAATTTTATATATAGATGTATTATTTATGTATTTATTTTGTATTTTGTATTTTTTTTTTTTTTGCGGCACCAGGGATCGAACTCATGACTTCACACTGGCCAGGCAGGCACTTATTATGTCACTGAGCTAAATTCCCAGCCCCTTTGTATGTATCTTTTAAAATTTAGTTTGTCACACAAATCTGCAAGATAAATGAATTAAAATAAATAAAAGATCAAGGAAAACAGACAACAAAGGGAAAACTATTAAACAAATTATGAAAATCATAAAAAATACACTAAAACAAAAAGATAACATTTTATCAATATCAACAAATCATATCAAATGGAGAAAATTACTACTCTCATATACCACTACTAATTCATAAATTGATGGTGATGTAAACATCAATTATTACATTCTTTTTTGGAAAAGAATTAGCAGTCCTTATAAAAAGCTATAATAATGTTGACGTTATTTGACCTGCTAATTTTATTTTTAGAACTCTACACGGAAGAACTAATTCTAAAAAAGAAAAATCTATTTTAAAGATGAATGATTATTTAGTTACAGGAAAAATATTATGGAATAGTGTTTTCTAATTTTAAATAGTACATTTTTTAAAAATTTAATTTTACAAAATTGACTAAATTCTATGAAGACATGAACACCCAAAAATTACGAGATCTTACTTGAATATAAAATATACATTGTGATGGTGCTAAAGGAAAATATTACGTATGGATTCATAATTAAATGTTTAGTGGGAAAATTCTGGAAGCAAATACATTAGAATAGTAACAATGTCAAGTTAGCAGTATTGTACATTTCTTCTTTCTGTTATTTTTTGCAAATTTGTTGTTCCACATTTTTATCACAGGATAAAACTACACATAATTAAATGTGTACATTCTATTGTATTACAACATAAACTAATTTGACACATATACAAAGAAAATAAATTACGTTATTTACCTCTCTTTCATCCATATTTAACCACTGCTTTGGATCTTCTTCAGTAGCCAGAAAAGCTATTAATTCCAAAGCAGTAAGTCGAGTTTGACGTCTTGATGAGACAAATATCAAAACAGGTTTGGCTGGAGAATGACTTCTAATTGCTGTTTAAAAGTTGTGGAAAATGAAATGGTAAGCCACTTAACACCAGGAAATGACTTTTATTAAGATAGCAAATGGGTACATGAAAACTAATGCAAATTATTTGGGTGAACTTTTAATTTGGTCATAAAATTTAGTATTATTCCAGAAACTACACAGATATGACAGCACACTGGAGACATGACACAAAAGAAGAGGTGGCTTCTACCTAGGGAGTAAGGTGCTAGGACTGGGAAGATTTATGTTAGATCCAAGTTCTTCTCTGAGCTGCCAAAGAAGGAAAAACTTGAATGCTCAGGCTTTCCATTAAGAACTGTACATGGATGATTAGGTTAAGCTTTCTATTCCCACATTACGTTTTGGAGACATTTCTGGTTGTCTAAGGAATGATATTACAGAGCGAAGTGGTCCTGGGATCTGAAGAAAGAGTCAGGTCAAGTCATGCAGGGTTATGATAACTGTCCAAGAAAGATCACAAAAAAATCCTTTCATTTTCACCGTGCAACCAGCAAAAAGAAAAATTAGAAGAGACTGGACCAATGAAAAGGTAAGAGATAAAGAAGAAGAAAACTTTTTCTCTGATTTTCCAAAACCATGTGAGGTTTCAAGTGAGAAGGTAAAACGGGAAAGATCTGCAGAGAATATATTTCTGAGAAATGGCACACGAGTAATCAACATATAGAAGATGAGATGAAACAGTATAAGTCAAACATATGAGAAAATTACTTAAGAAGTCAGTAAGTCAGTTGGTGTAAATGGAAATAAGGTTTCTTTGCTCCAAAATGATGATAAAATGATGCAAGTAGAATTTATATTTATATAGTGCTCTTAAAATTGTATATGAAAAAATTTCAACCTCATTATAATTTGTTTGAAGCATGAGCTGTAGATTTCTTTTTATGGGTGAGAAATAAAATTTATAATAGAAATGTTGCTATGACCTTGACTATATTATACTGTAACAGTGGGAAATAAAGGTTTTATAAAATTATATTTCTAAACTCAAAGAAATACAGTAATCACTAAAGCCATAATAAATAGTTTATGAGGATAGCAGCTGTGCTGATATCATACCTTAAGAAGTGAAAGTATTTCAGTTTACTATTGATTTACTAAACATAAAATGCTTCATTTCCATCAATGGTATGCAATCAGCTATTCTTTACACAGATATTAAGTTATTCACACAATACATGTTATGAAAAATAAACTCATTTATCTTATTTCTTACTTTTTCACCATTCACTGGAATACTGCAGGATTAAATGATAAATCTTTGGTAAATCACATTAGAGACAAAATGTTTAAATCACACATATCACTAAAATACTGGCATCATTTGTACATACAAGTATGAATGGATCCGTCTCTCTTTTAGAAATCAACGTCTAATGTATTTTTGCTGCTATAAGAACAGGTGTGGCTGAACAGCTCACAGCAGATTTATTGTTCATTAGTGATTTTGTACAATGCTTCTGTGGAGGTGTAAATAATCTCAACTGCCAAGATTGGTCTCTAGTTCACAATCAATACTTTGCTTCTGTCATAAGGCTAATTACAGCAGCTAAAAAGTCACCTCACGACTGTCAACTTGCAACCAACAGCAGTTCACATTAAAGAATTTATTTTGGAGGTTATTTTTAATTGAAACAATAAATACTCTTTATGCAGTCTAAATAAAACGTTTCAATAAAATAGAAGTGTTATTCTTTGTCTAATTTGTTAGAAAAGAAAAAATATCACAGAAACTGAAGTTATTATAAAAATGGTAAAATTTCTGTTCTACCGTTTCTAGTAAAAATTAAAGTTTTTAATTTGTGTAAGCTACTAATTACCTGCGAAAACACTAACTAGTTACCTGAGAAATATTTCAAATTATGATTACTTTTCAAAACTACCTATCTTTAATCTACTACAGATACGTTATCATTTATGAAATCTCTCTAATTTTTGATAGATAATTTAATACGCATTTTTTATTTCTTAACAGTTGAGGTAATAGCTTTAGGTATCTGTCGCAGTTGGACCAGCACTGCCCTTTTAAAGAATACCAAACCATTTTTAGAATGCATTTGATAACTACTCTACAGAATGGTTATTAGTTCATTTCAAGAATCTGAAGCTTACCCTGAAAGGCAGGTTTGTTCATACTGGCCATACGAGGACAGTAATGTTGGCCTGGGAAGCCTTGTATGTGAACTTCCAGTGGAACAGGGCGTACTGATGGCCGGAAATTGAATAAGCCCATCTAGAGCAAACATGAGAAAGAAACCATTTTCAGTTTTTCTGTTTGTTTATAATGTTATGATGCCTCCTTAATGTTCTCCCATCAGCCATGTTACCAATGCCTGACTGATCGATCTTCCACGTACCTGCTTAATGTTAAGCCAGTCGGCAAGGTCTCTGGCATTAGCTAGTGCAGTAGAAAGCCCAACTATCCTAACAGGCTTCTCTGTGTGTGATGAGATGAAATTTGTTCGAGATACAATGACCTCAAGAACAGGACCTCTTTCCTCCCCTAAGAAGGAAGAATAATGTTAATTATTTAACAAATTTATGCTGGCTGTTGAAGGTATGAAATCAAGTTCATAGGTTCTTCAAAAAACTAAAACTAGGACAACCTTATGATCCAGAGTCTCGCTTCTGAGTACACATCCAAAAGAACTGAAATCAGTACGCTGAGGAGATATATGCACCCCCACATTCACTGCCGCATTATTCACAACAGCCAAGAAATGGAAATCAACACACACACACAACAAAACACCATAATCCATAAAACAAATGAAATCTTAGTATTTACAGCTATTTGTGCAAACATGGAAGATACTCTATCAAGACAAAGAAGCCAGGCACATACATGTGGAAACAAAAAAGTCAAACTCACAGAAGTGAAAGGCAGAATAGTGGTTACCAGAAGCTGGGCACATAAGAACACAGGAAGATACTAGCCAAAGAGTCCAAAATTTTCAGTCAAGAGAAATAGATTTGTGAGATTTACTATACAGCAAGATGATAAAAGTAATGTTTATTTCAACACTGCTAAGAGTGAATATTTAATCTCTTGCCATAAGAACGATAAACAAGTGAAGTAATAGATATGGTAATTAACTTGATTTCATCATTCCACTTTGTATATATATCAAAACATCACATTGTACCTCAGAAGCAAATGCAATTATCTGTCAATTAAAACTAAAAGTGGAAAAGTTGAATGATTTAGATATAGTGGTACCCACCAAGCAGATGGATCTCATCTATGATGAGAATGGTGACTTGCTGTACATAATTTCTATTTTGCCAGCTTCTGCTGATTCCATCCCACTTCTCTGGTGTAGTGACGATAAGGTCAGCCTGGGCAATGGATTTCATATCAGGAGTGACATCCCCAGTTAGTTCAATAACTCTAAGGAAATAAAAATATATCTCTTTCAAAATAAAAATTAATAATGCTTAGCTACTACTTCTCTTTGATTCTGAAAATTTTCTGACATGAATCTTAAGAATTTTCAGATAATTTCTAGCCATAAAATGAAGGATATATGAATTCAAACCCCTGACACAGTTAACTCTTACACAGATATGCAAATAATATCAAAACTTTGATGATAATTATGGAATCTCTGTCATAGGTGATTTATGACACTTAAATCACAGCTCATCCACGTATTGGAGCAAATGACTTTTTGGGGAAATAATTATTTTTTGATGAAAAAATGTATTAACTCATTAAGACAGAAGAAAGACATCATTACAAATATAATTATGTGTAAATCTCATTTCTTTTATCAGACTGAAATTTTACACAGATAATACAGAAAAATTCAAGCATAGTGGAATATAAGCAAGGTAACTCATGGCAAATAGGTGCTATCTCTTTCTAAGCAGATCTCAGTCTTTTGGTGAGAAAGAAGAAAAAGCAAAAACTCTGAGTCCTGAAGAGTTAGACAGCATGTAAGAGTATCTGGAGACTAATTAACTGCAAACTTAAACAATTACTAAACAACTTCCACATCTGTGTTAAGATTCAGAAAATAGAAAAATGGTAAGATTGCTTCCTCTAAATATAATGTTCTCAAACATTTATTTTTATTCATTTTTAATATTTTATATGTTACACTGAAAATTTAATCTATTCATATCCTTCAAATATATAGCAAACTGTCTCCATAACATTTGTATCCATTAGCTGTCGATTTTTCATTTTGAAGCACTTACATATTCATATTCTTTATTATTTTTAAAAAGAGAGATATGATAGCTGAAATTTTTTTCTTTGTGTTATGTTTGAAGATTGTTCATTCAGTATATAAAAAGCTTATTTTTTTTAGAATTCTTTAAAATAATTTATAGTGTGAAAATGTAGCATAATTTACTCAGTGTAGCCCTATTGGATATTTGGGTTATCTGCATTATTTTGCTATAAAAATAGCACTGTAATGCTTTTTTAATATATTAAAAATATTAACATAAACTGCATCATCTTCAAAAACTTTTTATTTCTGAATGATTTATATGCAAAACACCTGTCAAGTGGTTCTGAAATTTACTCTAATATGAAATAAAATAAAGATATAACTTTGTTTGTAATGATACTGCTGTGAAAGTTATCTTGCAAAATGAAAAGATTCATACTGTGTAAAGAAAATTTATTTTTAAACTTAAAACAATGGGTATGTCAGTAGTATTTACTTGCTGTAAGTTTTCAATAAAAGATTCTAAAACTCACTGAAAATGCATTCAACAGTTTTATGTAACTTTATTTGCTGGTACTTTTATTCACAACATATTCGTTTTGAACAAAAGTAAAAACTTACTTTTTACCAAGTTTTTCTTCTATTCTAACTTTCCAATCATCCATTCTTTCACGTACTAAGGCTTTTAAGGGTGCAATATATACTGCCTAAAAAAAGAAGGTGGATAAAAAGACTAAGAACACAGTGACAGTAGTATCACATACACATAAACATAAAATCTGTCAAAACAGAACAAGTACATACAAATGCTGTTCATAAAAAATCTTGTTTTATAAAATACTTCAAAGTAGAATAATTGATTGAAAAGTAGGAAAATGATGTCAAGAAAAAAATGCCACTAATTGAAAATCAAAGAAAAAGTGGACATTTCTGAAATCATAAACAATGACAAAAATAGCACACAATTTCAACTGCAACATGCCTAAAATGTCAGTTTTAAAGTACTCGTACAATGTAAAAGACAAGCAAAACCTAAATATGATCCAGAAAAGTTGTTAGAATAAGAAAATATAATAAAATTTCAGGTTTTTAACATACAAAAATCTGTAGAATTTCTATACACTAACAATGAATTACCTGAAAAAAAAAATAACCAACAAAGAAATCCCATTTGCAATAGCATGAAAAGAACTAATAAATTAAATCAAGAAGTTGAAAAGTGTTTGTATTAAAAAGTGCATAACACTGATGAAAGAAATCAAAGTAGATACAACCAATTTGATGCCACATGCTAATGAACTGAAAAGGTTGTTAAAATGTTTGCACTATGCAAAACAATCTATAGATTCAATGTACTCTCTATCAAATGACAATAGAATCTTTGTAGATATAGAAAAAATTCTGAAATTCACATAGAACTACAAAGATCCTGAAGAGCTAAAGTAATCTTCAGGAAAAATAATGTTGGGGCATTACTTTTCCTATTTCAAATTACATTAGAAAGTTAAAAGTAATCCAAACAGTAAAGCACTGGCAT
>RJWT010046558.1:0-11432 GCA_004365215.1 Cuniculus paca | reverse complement strand
CGACACTTTGAGGTCAAATGGACTCACATTTGAACCCTGGATCAATCCACCAGTCCTGGCATAAACCTGGGCGAGTGAACTCACTTTTCTAATATCCAGCTTTCTTTGATAAGAGATTACTACCAAGGCTCCTGTACAGCTCAAACAAAAGGACATTTGTAAAGATTAGTACAAAGTGAGCACCAATAAAAAAGAAAGTCAAAACTAGGTGCTAGAACTCTCTATTTAATTAAATAAACATGTATTGCAGATTTTCTTACCTTAATGTAATCTAACCTTTTATAAATGACTTCAGAATGACTACCTCAGACAAACATTACTATAATGACAAAATATAATACTAATCAAAGAAAGCTATCAAAATGGGTAACATAGAATCAATTTCAAGACACTGGGTCAATTGGTTACATCACATAAGAATAACTATTGTTAGCAGGGGTTAAATGTTAGATTGAATGAATATTTAGGTCAAAAAAAGTATAATAAAAGATTACATAATGGAAGCTGAAATAGAAATTTCTAAAAAGAATCTAATTAATTGCCTGCAAGCCCTAAATGAACCAGAAGTGATGAGTTCAAAAAAAAAGTACAAGAAACACAATTTGGGTTAGTAAAAGGAATATACCAAAATAAGAGCCAGAAGAATGAAGTTCTGGTTTCAGCTGGCCTACTTGTGTCCTGGTAGATAAGTCACTTAACCTGGATTTAGTTCCTCATTAATAAGGACACAAAACCTACTTTGACACCTCGAACACTGTCAGGTAGGCCAAATAATGTTCACTAAAAATGTTCTCAGAGGCCTGCACAGTCACCACACATTAGTCTAGAGCAGGGTTTCCCAAACTTATAGTTCATGGCTAATACCAAACATGAGAATACTGGTACAGGGACCTTGCAGTAAGCAGATCATGCTGCTGGAACCCAGGCAGGATCAGCCTAGAAGTTCCTACTCTGTGTAAGGACTAAGGGATAAGTTTTTCTTGCCCACCTGTACCATATTCAGAGTACTGCCTGGCACACTAGTTTGAAAACCTCAAAATGCCAGGTCTAATCTGAGGAATTCTAAGAGGGAAGTCAGTATTTTCCCCAATAACTGACCCTGACAAACAAGATCAAATCGAATTTGACTAGAATATAACAACAGTGTCCTCAACCTAAGCAACAGGGCCTTCTATCCTGGCCTCAAGTTTTGGAGAGCCCTGTGCTAGCTTTCTTCTGGCCACATCCCTGATCATCAGGTCACCTACACTCAGGGGCTAAAAGATGTGCCTGACTGCAGCCTGCATGCCCTCATCTTAACCAGCACCCCAGAATTTCTCACCTCTTCCCAGGGCCTGCTCAGGCTTTGTCCATGGGCTGGCTCTCCCAAGGGCACAAAACCCAATGCCACTATGTACCCTCTAGATCAAGTGTTGGTCACAGAGTTGGCTGTCAAAGGGTGTGTGGGGGTGTGTGGACCTGAGTGTCCATGGTGTAAAGTTCCTAGTACAAGCACCTGGAGAAGAGAAGGCAGTCTCCCAGCAAAGGCTGGCTCTGTGCCCTTCACCATGTTCCCAAGTGAAATTCAAAAGTCCAAATTCTCTGACTTTAATGTAGGTCACTATGACATTTTATTTGCTAAAGCAGACAACAGGACAACCTTCTAAGTTAAGTTGAAGTAGAAGTTGTAAATTTTTAGACACACAGCATATGGACTTCCAGTTGTTCGCTCACCCCTGTGCAAAAAATGTTAGGAACTGGCCCGGAAAAGGATCTAAAAACTCTGTCATATGAGGAGTGACTGAAAAAAATGAGTACATTCAGCTAAGAAACAGAAAAGCCTGCTGAGAAGATAATGGAATCAGCCATGCTTTCACATGACAGCTAAAAAGCTATCTTTTGAAAAATAAAGCACATCTGTGTGGCAATAGAAATTCAGGGAGGTGCATTCCAACTTAACAGAATAATTTCTGTAACAGTAAGAACTGCAAGAGTTCATCTGTCATGCAATAAATTACAGAATAAACATATAAACAGAAGTAAGGTAGGTGACTGCCTCCTCAGGATAAGCGGAAGGAATTCTGATATTGCAGAAAGGTAAAACCACGTCCCCTACAGACCTATATAACTGCAGCATTCAGTAGCCTCATAAAGACGCAGCTCTGCGTACAGAGATAAGTGGTTATGAGACACAGGCAAAATAAAAGCTATACCCTGCAGTCACCATCCTTCCTTCAAAGGCTCCTATCAGCTCTTTTTGTTATCTGCCTCCTTTTAAAAAAAATGAAGGTGAGTTCCTCCATTCTACAAAGTTACTAAATTAAAGGCTGAAACAGCCTTGTTTCAAAAAAAAAATTTTTTTGGACCCTCCATGGAATCATATCCTCCCTACTGCTTCCAGTCAGATCTTCTGACTTCTTATTACCACTGAAAACTCTTCCACACCTATGATTCAGGCACCCTCTGTCATCAAGTATTTATTAAGAATGTTAGGGATTCAGCAATTACCTTAACAGGAAAGCCCTTGGTCCCTGAGAAACTTATAGGGGGACTGTAATAAATTGACCACACAAGTAAATAAAAAAATAAACTAGTATGAAAAAGACAAAATGAGATAATATGGAAGTAAAAAATGAAAGTTCGAGGTCAGGGATATAGCTCAGTGACACAAGGCCTGCCTAGCAATGCAAGGCCCTGAGTTCAGTTACTGGTACAAAAAAAAAAAAAAATGAAGGTTCCATATACAGGTAATTACAAAGATCTCTCTGTGGAAGAAGATGGTGGTCATGTACAGGTATGGAAGTACATTCTACATGAGAGGAACAGCAGGCATATATACCTAAGTAGGTGTTTACCTTATTCAAGGGGGAAAAAAAGAACATCTACTACATACCTAATAGAATGGCCAAAATCAAGAACAGACAACACCAAATGCTGACAATGATACAGAACAACAGGAACTCTCTTCCTGTTGAAAGAGATACAAAATAGTATGACCACTCAGGAAGGCAGTCTGGCAGTTTCCTGCAAAACTAAACATAGTTTCGTTGTATGATCCTAAAATCGTGCTCCTTGGTATTTACTCAAGAGCACTGAAAATTTATGTCCGCATAAAACCTGCACATGGATGTTCATAGCAGCTTTATTCTAACTGACAAAGCTTAGAAGAAACCAAGGTGCCCTGCCAAGAGTGAATATACAGATAAACTATGATTCATTTAGGGAAAAGAATATTAGTACTAAAAGAGAAATGAGCACCAGCTGGGCATGGTAGCACACTCCTGTAATCTCAAATATCTGGCAGGCTGAGGCAGGAGATCTCAAGCTCGACACCAGCCTGAACAATTGAATAGGGCCCTTTCTCAACACAAAATTAAAGCTCAGGGTGTAGCTTAGTGGTAAAGCACTTGTCTAGGATGTGTGAGTCCTTGGGTTCAATCCCCAATATAATCACCACCATAATAAAAAAGTTATCAGTTACTGAACCAAAAAAGAAGTGACAAAAAGGACTCTCAAATGCATATTACTAAATGAAAAGGCAGCATTCTGTATGATTCCAATTATATGACATTTTAGAAAACGCAAAGCTAGAGAGGCAGTAAAAAGATGTGTGGTTACCAGAGGCTAAGAAGGAGGGATGAACATACAGAGCACAGAGGACTTCTACAGCAATGAAACTGTCCTATATGATGTTATAATGGTGACTACGTGCCATTACACATCTACGCAAAGCTGCAGAATGCAAACACCAAGAATAAATCCTAAAGTAAACTATGGACTCACTACAGACTTTAGGTGATTAGGATGCGTCAGCACAGGCTTATCAGCTATAGCAAATATACCACTTTGGGAAGGGATGCTGACAGTGGGTGAAGCAGGATAGAGCAGAAGTATATGGGAAATCTCTGCACACTTACTGTTTTGCTGTGAACCAAAATTTTAAGCCTCGAGGGACCAGAATGATAGCTCAGTGGTAAGAGTGCTTGCCTAAGCATGTACAAGTGCCCTGAGTTCAATCTCCAGCACCCCTGAAAAAGTTCTTTATTTAAAAATTAAGTCTACTAAAAAAAAAAAAAAAAAGGAAAGAGATTTTTGTGACTGCAGCCTAGTGAACAAAGGATGAAGACAGAAGAAGATGAAAGAAGCCAGGAGTCAGATCTTGCACATAGACGTCCTGGCCCACATAATTCTTTGTTGTTGGAGGCTGTTCTTCTGTACAGTGTAGGCTGCTTAGCAGCATCCCTGGCCTCTGCCCACTGGATGCCAGTAGGAACTCCTACCCCTCAACTTACCACAACCAAATGTGTCTCCAGACACTGCCAAAGTCCCCTCGGGACTAAATCTCCCCTAGTAGATAACCACTGACACAGGGCCTCATAAGTAGCCAACATGAAGGTCTTGCTTCCATAATAAAAATTTTTAAGGTTTAGTTTTAGTGTTAAGTGTAGTGAAAGGCCTGTAAGTAGGAGAATGTTAATATCTGATTAATATTTTACATTATTTTGGCTCCTGTGATGGGGAGGGTAAGGGCACAGAAAAGACAAAGTAAAGACAGGGAAGTTTGTTGGCCATTTTCCAAAAGAGCTACTAGCATAGCCTAAGTTTTTAACAGTGAAAAGAAACTAAGATGGAGTCAGGTCCAGTTTATACTCTAAAGGTAGAGCTGACTGGACTTAACATAAGGAGAGAAAACTCAAAGAAGACTTGCAGGTGTTCCAGCCTGTACACATGGGAGGATCACGGCATCACTTGCTGAGATGGGGAAAATTTGGGGGGAAAGTGGGTAAATGAAAGAACTCGTAGTCCTACTTCGTTCATGCTACCCCTGAGGTAACTCTTAGATACTAAAAGGGAGGCATGGAGTTAATATGGTCCTCAAAGGGAAAAATCAGAACTACTAGGGAGGGATCTGAGCCTTACCCAGGCACATTCCAAATTTTCAAATGGGGTAGGGAACAAGTAAAGATAAACTCACAAAAAAGACACAGAAAATAAAAATGCACAGGTAAGTGATCAGAAGTAGTATGCGCAAAACGTTGGCATGAGGTCAATACAGTGTAGACACTGAAGTATTAGTTTGGGCAACATACAGATCACTGCAGCCCTAGTGAAAAAATTTCAGTAGGGCTGGCATGTAATTCTGTGAAAGAGCCTGCCTAGAATGTGAGGCCCTGGGTTCTACCCACAAGAACACAAAAATTAACAACAAAAAAAAAATGTTTTTTTCAGGAAGTGACAGAACGAAAGCTCAAAAGGATCAGGTTAAAGAATCAGCTGTGACGAAAGACAGAAACTGAACAACTCTTGAAAATTTCTGCTTCAAAAGAAATTAGGCAGCAGCTAAAGGGATCTTAAAGTAGAGAAAAGGGTGGTTTAAGACGCGATTTTTTCACTTAAGGTATCAGTTGTTCAAAATGGATTTCTTCTTGTCACTTAACCATCCAGCAAAAATGAGCAGTTACTCCAAGGTTAGCAGGCTCTGCTTCACATTATCCAGGGAATCATCTTACTCATCATCTCACTGAGACACTGCTCTCATCCGCAAGTTTGAATAATACGTCCCAGCACTGTGTTACCCTACATTCTTGTCTGCAGAAAGGAAGCAAGAGAAATTGGAAGGCAATTAGCTGTCTTTCCAAGACCATGACCCAGAAATACCAGTTGTGTTCACATCCCTTGAGCCAGAATGGAGTCACAAGCCACATCCCCCTGTAAGAGAGAAGTCAGAAACTGTCTCTCACTGGGCAGCCACATGTCCAGATAAAACCCAAAGGAAGCTTTGGGCAATGGCATCTGGTGAACAATTAGTTATCACGCCGCCAGTAACATAAGCCATGTGTGCCTACTGAAAGAGATGATCTAGTAAAGAGAGAATAATAATTCAGTAAAGAAAATAACTGAGGAATAAAAGCCTCAACAAGTTAAAAAGGAATGAAATCCAGGGCACAAATTTACTGCCTCAAGAACAGGGTCACTTTGGTGTTTTGTCACTTTTCATACATTTGGCTTTTCAGAAGAAAAGTCCCTTGTACACATTTCTAGTTTTAAAGTATGTGTCCTTTTCCTTCTGTCTAGTAAATCTGGCAGTTGCACAGAATGAGTGTGAAAAGTTGGCCTTGAAGGAACAGTTTTCATCTGGGTTGTCTACTGACAGTGTTGCAAAGTTGTCAGAGACAGAATGACCAAATTTCAGAACTATAGAGTCTACAAAGCTTATATATGTTCAAAATCACAAGGCCACAAAGCACCTTCCCCAATAGCACAGCCCATATCCTCAAACTGCCAGATCATCCCACTGTCTCCTTGTTTCATAATATTCTTTTTCCTAATACAGTTTATCTTCCATAGCAAATAAATACCTCCTAAGAGTAGAGGCTCAGTGATACCTTCTTTCATACCTGTTTTCTACAGCATCCAGCCTTGGTGCACAGTACAAGACACAGATGTACTCATCAGTTAGTGATGAGAGATTTGGATTCTCTAAGGATTGCTATTAAACGTGAAGACCACTAGATATAAAACAGTGATTAAGTTTTGTCAGGACCTCTTTCAGGCAGGTTGACAGAAACTGGGTAAGTGCAAGTTTCCACTTCAAGAAGGGGAAAAAGCCAGGAGTGGTGGCACATGCCTGTAATCCCAGTGGCTCAGGAGGCTGAGACAAGAAGTTCTCAAGTTCAAGCCCAGCCTACATAACTCAGCAAGACACCATCGTAAAAATTAAAAAATAAGCCAGGCGTGGTGGCGCACTCCTGTAATCCTAGCACTCAGGAGGCTGAGGGAGGAGGATCATTGTGAGTTCAAGACCAGCATGGACTACAAAGTGAGCCCAAGGTCAGCCTGAACTGCATAGCAAGACCCTATCTCAAAAAGGCAAAAAAAAAAAAAAAAAACCACAAAAAAAATTAATCAAGAAATAAATAAAAATTCACAGAACCACAGAATTTTGGAACAAGGGTAATGGAGGTATAGCTCAGTGGTACAGTACTTGCCTATCATGTGCAATTCCCTCAGTTCCATCCTGAGGATCAAAAAAAAAATTTTTTTTGGAGTAAGAAGGGATCTGAGTGACCTCTAGTCTGACCCCTCATTTTATACGTGAAGGACACGAGTTTCAGAGAGAAGAGCAACTTGTCTGAATTTCACATTGTTTACAGCAGACCCAAGACAAATACTCAGGTCTTCTGGCTCCAGGTTCAAAACCCCATTCCTTGCTAAAAATTATTTTGCTGTTTGCATTTGTATTTAATATTCTGGATAAGTACTGTACTTCACATATTCTTCAAAACCACTGAAAATGCTACTCATCTTAAAAGTCCTTTGACCACATAGCTTAACAATGAAGTGAAGAACAAGAACTACTGTTTCCTTCCTACACACAAGGGAATGAAAAAGAGTAGAGTCAAATGGCTTGCCCAAGATCACAAGGCTAAACTCCAAATGACACAAATTACACTGTTTCAGGGGTAATGGGTTCAATGCCTATTTCAGAATTCTCTCTCAGACTGTGGTGCCTAAAGCAACAACCTGTACACATAAATCACAACATTTTCATAATAGGTGGGTCCCACATGCACTTCCTCTCAAAACTTTCCATCTCCATGTCCTCAGTATCAATGGCTGTAACAGTCTATTGCACTATAAGGTAGCAAACAGCTGTACAGCAAATAAGTCAGTATCACTGAAAATTGTAGTTCACATCTTTCTCATGAGTAATTAAGTCAACACTCATTTTTTACTTCCTTTTACCTATCCTGAAACAATGTCCTGTAAATACCAGGGAGGGCATCTTCATGGAAGTATACTGCAAAATTAAAATAACTTTACCAAATCCTACATTTTTATCTTGGAAAATATCCCTACTCAGTCTTCAGCTGTCCAGACAGGAAATCTCTGGTTTTATTCGGTTTTTCAATCTTGAGATAAATTAACACTCATCTTGAAACGGCTGTCCTTTCACCTCTCCTTTTGTGAGTGCCACAAGTAGAGGTCTCCAGTCTGCCAGGGGCAGGGCTTTCTGGCTGTGTGAAGGGCCCTTTACCTCCGCTGCTCTACCAAGGACAGCGTGGGAACTCACCACCCTTCCTGGGTCATCTCCCTGCCTGTAAGCTTCAACCAGGCCATGGAACTGCCCAGCTGGTAGGACTGTGAGAGACATAATCACCCCAGTTCTATTTTGTTTAACTCAGAACAATGGCCTTTTTTATTTGTTCGTTCTTCCTTTGGGATTAATGTTAAATAAACCAGCATTTGAAGTTGAGAAGCACACCAAATTTCTCAACTGAAAGATAATTTAAACCAAATACTTAAAAAAGCAACTTAATATCAAAGTCTCTAGATAGCGAACTACATTCTCCTATCATAAGGAAAAAAAATAACTTTTATTAGTTGAGCCCTGAAGAGGATGTTATGAACATGTTAGTGCAAATCACAAGAAATACTTGGAGTATAATATACACACAGGAAAAGTTATCTAACCCTGGCCTAATTAAAACAGGTTTTCTCACACATCTATCCCAAAAAAAAAAAAAAAAAATGCCAGTACCAAAATAGAAGTGGTATTTAAATTCACCCTGCAAACATAAGATTATAAGAAAATTATCAAGAACCAGAATCTTTAAAAAAAAAAAAAAAAGAAATACTGTCTCTTTACCCACCTTCTTAATTATCTTCAGTATATATATATAGGAAATTTTTCAAATTGTCCCAATTACTAGCTGTTAATTAAACTAATGGTTTCAGTAAAGGACCAAAATTCCATAACCAGTAGTACGCCACTCAGGAGAAAAAAAACCATAACCTGAGGTCAAAGGTAGTGTACAATAGTCTAGGAATAGTGTTTAAGACTCCAATTGATAACCACCATCATGCGTCACTGAGTGCTTAGTACAGTATATGCCAGATACAGTGTTAACCCTTAGCATGTGTCATTTCCTTTAACCCTCACTATAACCTTCTAAGATTCTACTGATATTCCCTGATGAAGAGACTTAAGGCACTTGTGCAGGACAAAAGTTTATTAAGTAACACAGCTGGCATTTGAACCCAAGTCTATCTGGCTCCAAAGTTAAAATGAGTACCTTTCCACAGGTCATAACTTTTATAATGGTAGGACAGGAAACAACACTTGTGTTAATCAACACAAAAAAATGTGAAGTCCTAAATCAAGAGTTGACAAACATTTTCTATCAAGGGCCAGATAAGAAATCCTATGAACTTTGCAAGTCACAATGTCTCTCTCACAAGTGCTCACTCTAGCAGGGCATGGTGGCTCACGCCTGTAATCCCAGCACTCGGGAGGCTGAGAGACAGGAAGATCATTATGAGTTTGAGACCAGCCTGGGCTACAAAGTGAGCCCAAGGCCAGCCTGAACTGCATAGTGAGACCCTGTCTCAAAAAGACAAGGGCTAGGGATCTAGCTCAGTGGCCTAAGTGCCTGCCTGGCAAGCGCAAGGTCATGAGTTCAATCCCCAGTGCCACAAAAAAAAAAAAGTGCTCACTCTGTGGTACACCAAAGAAGTCACACAGGACACGTAACAAAAGAGTGTGACTTCTCCAAATAAAACTTTAAGGGCATTGGCACTGGAATTTCACATAATTTGCACATGTCATGAAATATTACTCTCCTTTTGACCTTTTTCAACCACTTAAAATTTTAAGTCATTCTCAGCTCATGGGCTATGCAGACCTGCAGTCTCTTACTTTGCCAAACGAGCTCTAAATAATGTAAGCAAATACAAAATATTTTTACCGTTCACAAATTCTAACAATCTATTTGAGTATTTTGAACTGATACTTTAAAGAAGCTCAATCTCAATAAGTTTGACTTGTCCTAAAATAACTGAAAATTCCAAAGAGAATGCATAAGAATTTCCCTAAGAATGAGACATAATCACCAAATTTTGCAACTGGAAGAAAGCTAACACATTCTTGTTTCTTATCTACATAGTATTTATTTAAATTGCTGCTAAACACTTCAGTTTGCCGAAGGCTAGGGATGCAGCTCAGCCATCCAGTAGTTCTCTAGCATACAGGAGACCATGGGTTCCACACCCAGCACTGCAATTAATGAATCAAGCAGCTTACCAGGCCAATTTGCCACATTAAATAGATACGTATTTAATACTAAGTTAATCCATAAAAACAATAATATCTCACACTCCTGAAGGCAGTTTTACAAAGCATTTCTACATCCTTTCTACAATCTGATTCTTCATAATTCTACCCATAAGACAATACGAGTATTCTCGTCCCTATTTTGTAGATACAAAAAACAGCTCAGAGACGTCAATAACATGCCCCAAAAACATGCAATGCCACTCTATTAAGTGACAGAACCACAACTACAGACTAGCTTCAAGTCTTGGCTGCCTCCTGAAAAATTCCATGGGCATCAAGTTGCACATTCACAGGTTATACCCTAAAAGTTCTCAAAGATGCTAGTCTCACTCTTTAAAAATACAACTATGTTTATTTCATTTCATTTTTCTTTTGCCATCACTGTCTCATGAAGAAAACCGCTGCTAGTCCCTGACATTTATTAAATGCATCTACAGGGAGCAATGAATCTACATACACTGTGAAAATGATACACTCAGGTCAGCTTAAGAAGGGAAAATACTGTTGAATAAGTCGCCAAAGAACAATAAAAGCATCTCTAATGAAGCACCAAACATTTAAAAAAAGAGAGAGAGAAGTAGAAATGAATGTATTGCCATTAAGTTTTCAGCCCAACTGCGGAAAAGCTTCTAGTGACTGGAAAATGATGTGGGGTTGGGAAAAGGAAATAAAAGAAACATAACTACTACTGGAATCCAAACCAACATCAAAGGCTCTAATGACAGTTGAGCCTGCCTCGCTGGTTCTTCGTCTCTCCCTCAAAAACAAAACAGTTATATAATTGAAGGTTCTTCAACTACTGTTTCCTCTGTCCCACTTACAGCTTTTCCCCCCAACTACTTCACCTTGCCCCCCACCCCCACAGGCAAGAGCCTAAGTAAACTGAGCTGCCGCCCCAGCTGGACAAGTCTCTGTCCAAAGTGCTGCTTTATTCCAGGGGCTGCTACAGGAATCATGGTAAAAAGACAAATGGCTGAAATATAGTTCTCACACCATCACAGATACTCATTCTGTGAAGTACCATCGCATATGTACCCAATTTTAGGAAAGACTCGGACTTCAGACAGTCCAGAAAACAGAAATCACAAGGTCATAATACCTCGTTTTCACAATCAACCCAATGAAAAAGAATGTACACCATGGAGTAGTTGAGGCTGTGTTGCAGCAGCAGTTACTGCCTCTATTTTCTTCACACTCGTGTCCAAAGAACAGCTGTTGACACTGAGTTAAACTGCAATTCACTCAAAAAGGAGAAATAAGTGTATTAATGAACCCACAACCATCACCACTCGTAACAAATCCGACTACTGACTCAAACTAGCACATTTTGCAGACT